>AMCV02000003.1:349536-388935 GCA_000350065.2 Colletotrichum orbiculare MAFF 240422
TATAAAGATTTTATAATAATTCGTAAATCTAAAGAAATTATAAATACTTTTTAATAACCTAAGAAGTAGCTAGTTAATAATAATTTTTAACTTTTCTAAATTATATAAAAAACCCTTCCTAGTTAATATAATAAATCTAATATATTTAACTATTATAATAGAAAACTTATATTTTTTAAGATCTAGCCTTAGTCTTATATTAATAAGGTAGCTAAGTACTTAGTAGACTTTCTCCTTATATTCTTATTATATACTATTAGTATAAATAAAAATATTATTAACATATATTATTATAAAGTTATCTAGAAACTACTATAAGTAATTATTAATATATTATTAGAATATAATAAGAATACTAATAAGTCTAAAAAGATTTACTATCTATTTAAAAAGACTATAATATATCTAAAAAACTATTTTCTCTTAATCTACTTTATTAATCTTAATCTTATAGAATATAGTAATAATATCAAGCTTAGTATACTAGTAAGCTATAGTAACCCTCTAGAAAGTTTCTAATATAAAAAGAAAGAAATAGTAATCTTTCTTTATAATTATATTAAAAACTCTATAATTTATATAGAAGTATATCCTTCTATTTAATTTCCTTATAAAAAGAACTGAAATATTAATAGAAAAACTACTTATTTTAATAAACTTCTTATTAAATAAGTTTCTTAAAGTCTTCTTAAATACTAGAAACTCCTCTTATAATATATTATAGAGGGGTTCCTATAAGAAGTTAGTTTTTTATCCTTTATTATTAGGGATTAATAAAATATAATAATCTATTTCTAATTAACTAAGAAGTAGCTAGTATATTATACTGAAGTAGAAGAAATTAGAGAATTCCTTTAAAATACTTATAGGAATGTAATCCCTTAAGTCTATTTCTATTTTTAAAACTAATACTTTTTTAATATCTATTAGGCTAATAGATATAACTTAATAAAAGCTTAGTATATTATTAATATACTATATAATATATTAGTAGATAAGAATAAATAAACTAATATTAAATAGGTAGGCTAACTAGATCTCCTTAAGTTTTACTAACTTATCTTAATATTCTAAATAGACTATTATACTACTTCTCTTATAGGCTATCTATTAAACCTTAATATTATAAATAATATAGTTATCTTCTATTTATAACTACTTAAAATATAAAAATAATTAGAAACATTTTATAATATAAGTATAAATCTTCTATGTACAATTACTAACTTCTAATATTAAAATAGCTATTCTTTAAATATTACTAAATAATAACTTAGTAATATATCTTCTTATCTATTTCTTCAACTTATTAACTAATAAGAAGTAAAATTTCTTTATAAGGAAAATATTAATAATAATATAAATATTACAGCTTATATTAATAAATATATTAATAGAATAACTTCTATTAATTCTAATCTAAATAGTAGCTAACTACTAACTACTTATTTATTCCCTTTCTTATTATTTTCCCTATCTTATTACTTCTACTTCTATTAGCTTGAAAACTTAACTTTACTCTAGAGTTATTTCTTTCCTAAATCCTTATTATTACTAAATAGGAGAGTATTATTCTCCTAATTATTTTTAATACAATTTATAATAGTTATAGTTTTTATAATTTTGATAATAGTTTTCTTATATTTTTATACTATATAATTCTTATAAATATAGCTTTTTTTATTATACTTATAGTACTAGTAAATATCCTAATAGTCTCTGATATATTCTTTAGGAATAGAAGAAGAACTACTAAAGTTTTAGTATTATTATTATTCTTTAACTATTCTAATTATTATTATATTATTTTCTATATTATAAGTAGTAGGCTTTTAGTAAGATAGCTAGTAATAGATAAATATCCCTTTTATATACTTAAGTTTCTAAACTATATCCTAAACTTTTAATAATTAGAATCTATATTTAGTAAGAAAGTTAATTATAATACGTAATTTTTTAAAATAAGAAAGTAATATAGTCTCTAGTAGGAAGATCTAAACTATATCTAGCTATATATACCCCTTAGTATTAATTAGAATTTTCTTAAATTATAATAAGAAAGTAGTTAAATACTTATTTTCCTTCTATTAAAAACTCTATAGTTAGATAATAATATAAAACTAGCTATTTAGATCTAGATATATTTTATTAAAATAACTTATAAAATTATCTAAATTATAAGAATTCTCTAGTCTTCTAACTATATAGAAAGTCTTAACTATTTATTAAAAACTAAAGTCTAAATAAGAATAAATTAAATACTAGTATTCTTAATTATTATTAAAAAAATAGTAATTAATCTTAAGCTTAACTTTTATCTGTTAAGCCTATACTTAGTATTCTTTCTAATTATCTAAAAACTTTAAAAATAAGAAAAACAACTTTTTCTACTAATTAACTACTAGTAGAAATATAATAATATTATTAATCTTGAGAATTAGTATCTTAATAGATATTATTCTAAAAGTTACTAAGGTATCTTATTATAAGTTAGATATACTTATTATAATAACTACTTAGGAGTTACTACTTACTATAATATCTTATCTTATTAATTTATATATAAGCTTATTAATTCTCTAGTAGAAAGAATTTAAAATATATTATAATTATTATTAAAATAATTTACTTATAAAGTTACTACTTATAAAAATATCTTAAGGGGTTTTAGTACTTTCTATTATTCTTTATATTAATTAGTTAGTTACTTATTATATAGTATTATATTTTAAGAATTTTACTTAATTAAATTATATATTTAACTAATAGAAAGCTATATTCTACTTAGTATTATCTATATAGTAAATGAAATTAAGTTCTAAATATATAAAAGGCTAGATTTAGGTTTATTTAACTATAAGTAGTATAAAATACTATTTATTTAGAACTAAAGGGTAAAAAAGAAGCCTTTATAAATACCTAGAAAAGTCTATATATATAGTACTACCTAAGGCTTATTAAGACCTTACTTAAGTAGGAAGGTTATTAATAGATACCTAGGTATAGTTCTAACTAGTTATCTAGGTATAGTTTATAATACTATATATTTCTAGTTTACTATATTTAAAAAGATAGTTAGTCTTTTTATAATCCTTATACTTCTATAAAGTAAACTAGTAATAATATATTTTAATAGAATCTTTCTAATTACTATATTTAGAATAATTAATATTCTTATATTTCTAAATATTACTATATTTTATATAATACTATATAATACCTTTTGCTTATTCTACTTTATAGATATAGATTACTTTAATATCATATTTAATAATATCTATAACTAACTCTATTAAAATAAGAAGGTTATACTAGTTATTTAGAAATAGAGGTATCTATAGATATTTTTTAATAAGAAGAGAATAATGACTTCTATAAATATTATAGAAATAGAAATTTAGAGATTCTACTAGTATTTTAAACATCTGGCTATTATATATTTCTATTATATTTTTAATAAAACAGGATATCTAGTTAATCATTACGCCTTTAAAGTATTCAAGAAGTATTATTATTAGTACTAAATATATAGTATAGTCTTTTTATACTTTTACTTTACTATCTATAATAATATTAACTTTAACTTTAAGATTATTATTAATATTATCTATATTAATAGCTACTTTGTACTTCATATTATTAATATAGTAATAATATTTAATATAACTAAGTTTTTACTAAATATTTTAGTAAAGGTAAGATAGGAGGCCCTTAAGGTATACTGGATTGATATATATTAGAGTTTTTCTAATTCTATTATTATTAATATAAGTATAATATTTCAATCTATAGATTTTAGATTAAGATTAAAATTAATAAGATTAATAATTTGTTTCATGTTTATTGAAATATATAATAGTATTAGTAAGGTTAAGTAATACTATATATCTTTCTATTATATATATAAAATTCATTATAATAAGATACCTATTACTACTTAAGAAGTATTTCTTTATATAGTATATAAAGTAATCAATAATACTATTAGGTTAAATAGCTTATTACTTACTCTATTTATTTTTAGAATATACTCTTACCTTATAGAAGATTTAACCTCTTCTCTAGATATTATTATTTAGGTTTATACTATATATAAAACTACTAAAGCGATTCATTAAAAGTATATTAAATACATTATTAATACTATTTTAATAATATGTAATAGTTTAGATATTTTATATATTATAATCTTTTTATTCTAATCCTTAGTATATATATAGCGAGAAATATATAACTAATAAGATTTATACTACCTCTTCACTATATATAATGAAATATATATTCTTAAGCTTTCTTATAGTTTCTATAAGTTTTAATTAATAGTTATAAAACTATACTTTAAGAATAATAATTAAGAAATATTATTAAGTTATATTTTTCAAGTAGTAATACTTTTTAAAATCCTTATATCTAAAGGTATCTATAAGAAATCTATAAAAGTTTATACTACTACTATAAGAGATCTAATATTATATAGAGATATATATTCTTATAATAGTACTTTAGTTTTATCTATAGCTATTCTTATAGAACTTTAGAATACTTAGTAAATACTTTAAATTATTATTATTATAAATGATAATAATACTATTATTATTATTAATAATAATCCCCTCTCTACTTAAGTAATTAGTAATATACTACTTCAATCTTAAATCCTTTAGATGTAATTAACTTTAAGTCTTATAATTTATAGGAATAGCTCATTATCTATAGATTTTAGCTAAAAGCTTCATTTTATAGTATACTTTATAGCTAAAGAATAGTCCGATATAATAATAATATTTAACCTCTATAAAAAGAATACTATTATAATATTTAGATTATTATTCAAAGAGTTAATTTAAAAAGGATTAAGAGTATTATTACTAATAGTATTATAAAAATCGTCTAATATAGCCCTATCTTCTATAAAGGTTATAAGTACTTCAAATTCCATATTATTAATAAAGTTAAAAATAAAAGTACTAATAAAATAGGTAAAAGGTTAAGACTTATAATCTAAAGCTATAGAGATAATAATAAGTTTGAAATATTAATATAATTATTAATAGTTTAATAAAATAGCTAGTAGTTAATTTTAACTATAGTTCTAACTTTCTTTTAGTATAATAATATAACAATATAGCTTTATAACATTGTATACATTTAAATTTAAATTAAAATAGAACTTATAAGGTATATTATAACTAAACTACCCTTATACCTTAAGGATTAATACTCCTTAGGCTTTATTTCAAATATTATTAAATTACTATATAATCATAGTAAGACTAATACTTATTAATAAGTAACTTATTTTAAATACTATAAAAAGTAGTTCAAAATAGAGATATTAATATATAACTTATACTTCCTTATTTCATACTTTAAAAATAATACCTTTAGCCTTATAAATATACAAACTAATAATACCCTTAGCCTTTTAAATATTTCATTCTTATACTATAAAGATAAAGAGCTGTAAAAAGCCTTATTTAAAGTTAAACTTAAAATAGTCTTCTTAAAAGTAGGACTATTAGTATTTAGTAGAAATATCTTATTATTTGATAGTAATACCTTCTATTTATATTAAAAGTACTAAGGGTAAAAGCTTACTCTTATTGATATATATATATAATACTTAAAATATTTAAAAAAGTATATATTAAATAATATATATAAAGAGTATACCTTACTTTAATATACTAACCTGAAGTATTATTCAACCTCTCTTATATATTATAAGAATAATAACCCTTAGGTGAAAACATTACTATATTTAATAAATACTTTAAGTAGTAAATTGAATACTTTAATTATAACTTTAAATTCATACTATGTAACCTCTCTAAGATATATTTCGATACTTTTATCAATAGTTTATTTATTAATAATATTAGTTTTTCTTTTCAATTAGAATTTATAATAATCTTAAGTTAAGAGACTACTATTAGTAATAGCTAGGTTGACTTCTATAGTAATCTTATATACTACTCATCTATTAAGAATATAAGAATTACTAAGAATATACTTACTTTAGACATTTATATTATAATAGTTAATATAGATTTTACTTATATTATAGCTATATTACTTAAGAAGATCCTTTAGTTTTGAAAACTCCTTTAAATCTTAATTATTATATATACTAACTTATACTTACTTTATAAGTATTTTGTACAACTTAATACTACTAAAGAAAAATATCTTATAATTGATATTATAGTATTAAGGTAGTTATATATATACTACAAGCTTTATAAAATATAACAGATTAATAGAAATAGAAATATTAGTAATATTCTTATAAAGAATATACTAAACTATACCTTTAAGAGATTTGTTAATTCCAATTATATAATTTTTCAAATAGAAAGATAAATAACTTAAATAGAATAGATAAAATAAGTATTTAAGTATTATTAAGGTAGAAAGAAAAGATTACTAGAAGTATTATTCTTTATATAAATAGATAAATATTAGGAAATATAGTAAAAAGAAAAGTTATTAGTATTAGTTATACTATACTATAAGGTATATAGTAATTATATATATTACTATATATATAGTAGTATACCTTCTATACCTTACTAGTAAAAGGTACTAAGTACTTAGTACTAGTTATAGTTATATATATAGTAATTAGTAACTAATTGCTATACTATAGATCTAGAGCCTTATGAAGCGCTATATGCTATATAATATAATAGTAATAATAATGAATAATTAGGATACCACTTTGCACCCGTATGGCAAGATTATATATAGTATATATTACCCTCCAGATAAACTAACACTTATACTCTTATATTATTAATACAAAATTTCTTTCTATTCTTTAATTTATATAAAGTCTTAAATTTAATAGAATAATAAGGTATCTTATTATAAATATTAATAGAAGCTAATATAGCTAACTCTTAAAAATATGATAGTAAACTAGAATTTTAGAAGGAAATTCTAGTCTTAGCAATTATAGTTCTTATAGCTCTTTTTATTAAACTATTAGACTTATTAGTATCAGGTAGTTTTATATTATAATTAATAGTATTATTGAAATAACTAATTTTCATTCTATTTTTAGAAAGCTTAAGGCTACTATCTATCTTAACGTCTTTAATTCTCTTATTATTATTATTATTATTATTATTAGTTATATTAATAAACTTATTGAAAGTTAAGGTAATTTTCTTAAGGTGTTTACTTCTTAATAGCTTTCTCTAGACAAATCTACTATATTTATCTATAGATTAGATAAATTATTAATAATAATTATAAGTCTCTAGTAAAATAGGTCTATATAGGCTTAAATCAATATAATTAAAATATTGAAATTTCTTAAAGATATTTAGATCTCTATTGATGCTGTTAGTTAATTTGCTTTGAAGATAAGTTCTATAAATAAGTAGTTTTTTATGTTTAGAATACTTATAATTAATACTATTTATTATACTTTTGATTAACCTAATAATATGACTAGTAAAGCTTATTCTATTATAATATAGTCGAAAATTATTAATATTAGTAATATTAATATTAAGAACTAATTACTTAAGTTAGATAGGAATTCTAAATCTTTAGAAATTATTAACCTTAATTTTGATAAGTAAGAGTTTATCTTACTTAATATTATATAGGATAAATTTATTAAACGAAATAAAGAATATTTCTTTCAAGTTAAGTTTAAACTAATTTAAAAAACTATTATTTCATTATAATATATAATAAATATTATATAAAAGATATTTATTATTATTTAAAATCCCCGCTTAACGTAGTGGTTTAATATCTAGCTAGTTCTTACTGTTATAGTAAGAATAGTAGGTTTGAATCCTATAGCGGATAAGTGTGACTAGTAGCTATATACTTTCTAATTATATAAACCGTATAGTAACTACTACTAATTATTAGCTCTTACTATTAGCTATCAATAGATAGTAACTATTAATAGCTAGTAATAGCTACTACTAGCTAGCTAGTATTAATATTATATAACTATAATTCTTTAAAGAAGTAATTCTAATAGATAGACTTATATTTCTCCTATTTATTAGTAATTATATTAATTAATTATATTATTACTACTTAAGGTTTCTTCTATTTAAATAGTTCTTCAGCTTTAGTATTATGTATAGGGTTTATAAGGTAAGAGCTAACTACTAAGTATAGCTTCCTTTAAAGGGTTCCTAAGAGGTATGTAACTCTAAATAGATTAAAGACCTTTAATATAACTACTAATTATTATTTAAAAAAATCTTTGGATAACTTTTATAATTAGAATGATTTCTTTAGTATTTCCCTACTAAATAGGTAAAAGAGTCTTCGTTCTATTAATTAAAGAATTATAAATATTTACTATATAAATATTGATTTTAGAATCAATAAAGAATAAAATGGTTTTGATTTATTTAATAGAATTCTTACCTTACTAAATCGTCTTAAAAATCAAGATATCTAAAGTCTTTTTCAAAAAGGTTGAATTAGAATTATATTTTTAAACTTAATACCTTCTTCTTTATCTTCTTCTTCTTCATCTTCTTCTTCTTCATCTTCTTCTTCTTCATCATCTTCTTCTTCTTCTTCTTCTTCTTCTTCTTCTTCTTCTTCTTCTTCTTCTTCTTCTTCTTTAGTATTAAAATTAAATTATATAAAATCTTTAGTTATATTATTCAAAATCTCTTTAACTTTTTCTTACTAAACTAGAGTATTATTAATTAACTATGAACTATTAGTCTTATTTTCTCTATTCTTTTTCTTTTTAGAAGACTTAAGAAAACTATTATTAATTTTAGATTTTATCTAAATAAGAGTTTTTCTAATATAAAAACTAGAATACTTTTCCTTAATATAATTAGCCTTTCTATAATAATGATAGAAAATACCTTTCTGTTTTTTCTGAAGTTTCTTAATGATTTTAAGAAAAACTTATTTCATAATTTTACTCTTAGAATTCTTCTTAATTATAAAATTGACTAAAGAAGTCTAGGTTTTCCGTTCAAATTTATTTAGTAAATTAGAGAATAAGGGATTTAGTTTATAAGAATCCTCATTAGATCTAAAACTCTAAATAATCGAAATAATAATAAGACCTTTAGAACTTTTATTTAAACTATTCAAAAATATGAATAATAATAATCTAATCAGATAACTTAACTTTATTGTAAGAGAGGTTATTAATAAGTTCTTTTATCTTTTTCAAATATTCCTCTATAGATTCGAAGTTCCTAAGAGTAATATTAAAAAGTTCTTTATAAGTGAGGAAGTTATTAGAAAACTTAATGAATTTATAAAGTCTTTTTAAAAGGCTAAATATATAAAAGGTATTAATATTATTCTTAATAACTCTTAAAAGATTATCTTTATAGTTTAATTATATATAGGTAAAAGTCTTATTATATATAATCATATTAATTCCAATAATAAACTTATCTATATAAATAGAAATATCTTTATTGATAAGTGTAGCTTTTATATAGACAGACTAAATACCATATTTCTAAGTCTCTTTTAACTGAAATATAGAATACAATTTAGAATTACTTATATCCTTGAATAATATCCTAAGAAAGTATAGTAGTAATTTAATAAAGAGTTAATTGATATTTAAAATTAGAATTAAAATATATAGTGTCTAATTCTAGTAAATAATTATTAACTGAAAAACTAATAGTAATATAACTTAATAACTAATTGAAAGATTAATACTCCTATTACTTATATTAGCCTAAAGTATGAATCTTATAAGAAATATTCTTTTATATAAATTAGAAGTACTTTGAAGTTCTAATTTATAAAAGTCTTAATAGATTTAAAAGTTAGTTTATAGAAAGGCTTAATAGACTTAAGAGTTAATTTATAAAAGGTCTTGGTAGGTTTAAGAGCTAGTTTATAAAGCGTCTTGATAGATTTAAAATATAGGAAATCTTTAGTTTTTACTATTTAACTATCTCTTGTATTAGCCTAATAATAAACCTATTATTCTAATTAGTCTAATCTTCTTAAAGATTGATCTAGTATTAACTTAATTAATTAATAAGGAGAGTAAATATTAATTAAAATGAATAATAGAAAATGAGCTATAGAGCCTTATAAAAGCAGTTAAGAGAAGTTCTATATTAATAGGAAGATATAAAAAGACTTAGGATTAATTAATATAATTTCTAATATAATCTACATAAATATTAATAGAAATATTAATATTAATATTAGTTCTATATAAGAATAAGTATAGCATGAAACCTACTAAACGGCCATACTATATTATATAAAGCCTAACCGCTCTATTCATATATATTCAGACGCTTTATTCTAATTTAAATAGATTATACCGTTCAACAATCTATATTCAGATCACATACTATATTATATATTTATTATAATTATAATTTAAAAGCATTCCATTACTTTCTAAACTATTTTTAAATAATAAATATGAAAGAGATTCTTTTCAATCTATTATATTAATTCTTTAATAAACTACTTAAAAATAATATATTGAACTACTATTAATCTTAATATAATAATAAAACTATCTAATAGCTCTAACCTTAACTATTAGTATATTTTATTATAATTCTATATAACTAGTTGAGATATTTAGAAGTATATCAATCGAAATATTAAATTAGATCTTAATATCTTAAAACTAATTAATCTTTTCAACCTTAATAAATAATATATCTAAGAAAATACTATTTAATAAGTACCTAAAGATATTAAACCCTTTGCTCTTTTAACTAAAAGTATTTTTAATTACTATATAGTAAATCTCACACTGTAAGTAGTCTGAAAAGCTAATTATAAGGAGATAAAGAGATGTTATGATATAATTTAAATATAAGTTAACATACCTATTAATAATAACTTATTAATACCTATTTAAATAGAACACTTTAATAATAATAATATCTCCTTTGAAGTTATTCTCAAAGTTCTAAAGTAGTAATACGCTTAGAATAATTTAATTATATAGTAAAAAATTAGAATATAATATAAAAGAATCCCTAAGAAGGCTAATTTAAATATTTCTAATTCAATATAATATAATAAGTAATATACTATCTATTTTTAAGTAGTTATATATTAGATTCCTTAAATTTAAGATATTCTTACTATTGAAAAGAAACTTTAAACGTTTAATTAATATATTGCATCTAATTAAACTACAACTTAAAATTAGAATATTATTAAGAGAAAAACTCTAAACTTAAATATTACTAATCTAATTAAATATAGAGAAGTCTTCTCTACTTCATCTTATGCTAATAAAGTTTCAATAAAACGCTATAGTAAAACGCTATCTATATGAATTATTCTTATAGAGAAATCAAATAAAATATCTTAGCTAAAACTAAAGTATTTATATAATCTCAAAAGCTACTTATATTCTCTAGGAAACTATAAGTATATTAAATATATTATTAAAAACTTAAGGATAAGATTTCTATATATTCAAATAATAGTTACTATTTAAAATAGTAGTATAAATAGAATAAATAACTTAAAGCTCTCTACTTTCTACTAGAAGCTAGTAATCAAACGATAACTCAAATTTGAAAAATATATTAATAAAACTAAAAAAGTACCTTTAGACGCTTTAAAAGCTAAAATAACTCCCTTAAGTAGTAAATCTAATAATAATAATTACTATTTCTCTAACTTGATATATATATATATATTAACTACTTATTACTTAACAAATTAATTAAAATCCCCCTCAAGATCTTTTTGTTATTTAAAAACCTTACTTACTTTGAATAAGTATTATATTTAATAACTATAAAGTAATCTATATTACTAATTTAATAAACCTCTTTAAGAAGAAATCTTTTAAATTACATAAAAGAATAAATACTATTGAATATAATTTAACTAACTTCCCTATAGTTAGATCAAGTAAGTAGGTAATCAGAAATATCTTTGTTAAACTAGTAACAGGTAACTAGTAAAAGGTTAAGGGGAATTAATAACTCTTAATCATAAAAGAATAAATCATTTAGAGTGGTATCTGAAAATAGTACTAATATTAATATAAATAGTAATAATAATAGGAAGTTATAGTTCTATAGGAAGTAGGGAACTTCATAATATTAATATTTAAATAGAGCTTATTTTCAGAAAGGTTAACCTTATATTATATCAAGCTTTCAGCTCTATTACACTCTGGCTACTAAGTAGTCTATTTACTACTTATTCTAATATTATAGTTTGAGCAACTTAGAATATAAATAATTAAGGTAGTATAACCTTAATTCTAACAATTGATTTTCTGTAATAAATAGAAAATATAGGATTATAAGAGTAAAAGAGAATACTCAAATACCTAAAATAGGTTATTAGGGTTTATATAGGTAATAGCTAATTAGTTACAACTCTAACATTCCCCCTTATGGTATATAAGATAAATAAATCTTTTGTAGTTTAAAAAGTAGTAAAAACTCTAAAAAGTATGTAGAAACAATAGAGAGAAATATTGAAAAGATTAAAGTCTAAAAAACCTAAAACTTAGAAAAGGTTTAAAGGAAAAGACTTTAAAGTAAAATACAAAAGATGAGGAGAAATTAGAAAAACCTAAAACTAATAAAAAGTTAAAAGAAAAGATTAATCCTTTGAAAATAGACTATTAAGACTATTTGTTTTATAAGAAGGCTGAATCTGAAAATTATTCTATAAAATCCTCTTAATAATGCTATTAAATTTAACTTAGCCTAAGGGTTTTATTAAAAGCTTAATTATATTATTATTTATATTAATATAAGAGAGATTAATCTAATTATATTAAATAGGATTTCTAATACAATGATAATAAATATTAATATGCTTAGTTTCTATATAGAATTTAGTATTTGTAGTAAATTCTTTAATTAATTAATTATCTATAAAGATAATTAGCTTATTAATAGCCCTGAAATTTAAGGTTTTATTAATAAAACTATAGTTATTATATATGTAAATAGCTTTTTAATAGTATCTATTGGAACTATATATTTAGCTTTATAAGTAGATAAAGCTATTATTTTTTACTTACTTGAACTATAATTTATAACATTATAAGAATCTAGGTAAAATATATAAGTTAAAGCAGATTTTCTATTCTTAATCTCTCTAGTTTAATCTAAGTCTATAAATCTTAATAAATTAAAACAATTAATATTATTATAGTTATAAATTAATCTATTATTAGAGGTCTTTTTTAAGTAAATCTATATCTTATTAAGGGTAATAAATGTTTTTAGAAGGATTTAAAGGAAATTGAGAGTAAGTAGTAATAGTTAGAGTAATATCTAGCCTGGGTTTTAAAGCTAAATGCAGTAATGTTTCTACTTCTTTTTTATATTCTAATATTTCTTCTTTTATAGTATTATCCTTATTAATAAAGAATTTAGCTTTATTATCTATTAGAGTATTAAAACTATAGATACTTTCTTTATGAACTTTAGTAAGGGTTTTATTAGCATATCTAAGCTGATTTATTTTTATATTATTGTTTTTATGGTTAATGATTAAATCCTTCTTTAAAAAAGTATTAGGCTTTCCTAAGTTTTGGATTTTTATGTTTTTTAAGATTATGATAAATATATTTTGAAGTAGTAGAATTATTAGACCTTAATAGTATATCGTTAACATAATATACTAAAATAGTTAAATATTTATTTTTATTAAGAGTAATATTAAGTATAAATGTTCCTTTATTATAGGGAGATACTTTAAAACTAATTTTATATAAGATTGATTTAAGGTGTAAATACTAAAGTTAAGGGTTCTGTTTTAACTTATATAAAACCTTATTTAATAAGTAAATAAAAGGCTGAGTCTTATAGTTAGTATTATAAACTAAACTTTTAGACTTTCTATTATAAATATACCTAGTAGGTAATTTAATATATATCTTTTTATCTATTTTTATATAAAATAAATATAGTAGTAATATTATATTGAATTGAAGTCTAGTTATAATAAATAGATATAATTAATATATTTTCATAACTTTTAGATTTATTAGTAGTACTAAAGGTTTCTAAATAATTAATATTAAAATATTAGTTCAAACTTTAAGTAATCTATCTAGCTCTAAATATAGGATTATGAGGATTCTAATTATTAGGTTTTACTTTATAGACCTATCTAGTCCATAATAAATTAATATTATTCTTTTTAATAAAAGAAATATTAAGTAGTAGTATAATAGTTTATATTTCTATAGACTCAATAGATTTAACTTCTTTATTTATAGTCTAAATCTAAATATTATTAAGTTGAGAGTTTATAGTTTTTAGAAAAGTAGTTAGTTTATCTAGAGTATTAACTAATAATATATATTTAATAGTATAGAAATAACTATATTTATCAATAAAGAAACTATTAGTATAATTATGTTAATTATAGTTAGCATAAGAAATAAAAGAAGAATAATCTTTAATTAAAGGAGTATATTCTTTTTATATAAATACCATTTATAATCTTTCTTAACTTCTAGATTTAAAGAAGAAATCTTTATAAATATAATAAACCTCTTATTAAAGTATTTATTATTATCTATAATCTTATTAGGATGAATTATAGAAAGACTATGTAGTTACTTATTAGGAGAAGGATTTGAATTACTATTAATATTATTAACTTTATTAAGAAGAAGAGAATAATTATTATTCTTTATAAAGTTGTAAATTCTACTAGATCTAATAATGATTAGACTTTAAGAAGAATTATTAGAATTAAATCAATGAAACTTATTATTTTTATTAAGTTGACTAAACCTAGTAGTCATAATGTTATTAAAAATAAATAATCTTTCTTTAAATGAAGAATTAAATTAGTTTTTAAGAATGTTTATATCTCTAGACTAAATAATACTATAAATCTGAAAATCCTAAGCCAAATAGATATTATGACTATAAGTTATTATAATACTTTTTTACTTTTAGATTAAGCTTCTCACAATACTTATTCTTAACTTTATAATGGTAAATACTACTTTATAGTTTTATATTATTAATAACAAGTTTCTTTTTATTCTTTAACTTATATAGAATTATAAACTTAGAAGAAGAATAAGGCATTTTATTACAAATATAAATAGAAGCTAATATAACTAACCCCTAAAAGTATAAAGGTAAACTAGAATTATAGAGAAGAATTCTAACCTTATTGATTATAATTCTTATAATTTTCTTAATTGAACTATTAGACTTATAAGTATCCAGTAGTTTTATATCATAAGTAATATTATTATTAAAATAAATGATTTTTATTCTATTATTAGAAAACTTAAAACTACTATTTATATTAACTTCTTAATTCTCTTATCACTATTATTATTATTAGTTATAGTAATAAACTCTTTAAAAGCTAAGGCAACTTCTTTAGAACTTTTACATCTTAATACTTTGCCTTAGATAAATCTATTATACTTATTTGTAAATAAGAAAAGAATCTATAACAATTATAAATATCTAATAAAATAGATCTATAAAAATCTAAATTGACAGAATTTTTATAATCAGCCCTCCTATCTAATAGGTAGCTTTATACAACGCCTAATAAATAATCTCTATAATAGGAAAATACCTAGTTGTAGACTATAGCGTATATATATCTCTATAAATAAATACAATTAAAAAGACCTAGTAATAAAACTACTAATTTAGATCTAGCCTTAATCTAAAAGTATTGTATATAATTAGGGGGTAAAATCTAATATATATTATATATAACTAAATATAGCTATATATACTATATAAAGTTTTATTTCAAGTAGTTTAAATAGGATGAAACCTATAGAGATAGTATTAGAACCTGTTAAACTAGTAATAAATAACTAGTAAAAGGTTATGGGGAGTTAATAACTCTTAATTATCAAAGAATAGGCTATTTAGAATGATATCTAAAAATAGTATTAATATTAATATAAATAGTAATAATAATAAGAAGTTTAAATTCTATAGGAAATAGGGAACTTTGTAGTATTAATATCTAAATAGAATTTATTTTTAGAAAGATTAACCTTATGTAATAAAAAGCTCTTAGTTCTATTATATTCGGGCTACTAAGTAGTCTATTTATTAAATACTCTAATATTATAGTTCGATCAATTCAGAATATAAATAATTAAAATAGTATAACTTTAATACTAACAATTGATTTTCTATAATAAATAGAAAATATAAGGTTATAAGTGTAAAAGAGAATACTCAAGCTCTTAAATATTGAAAATAGGTTATTAGGATAAATATAGGTAATAGTTAAATAGCTAGAACTCTAATATCCCCTCTTAAAGTATATAAGATGAATAAATCTTTTATAGTTTAAAAAGTAGTAAAAACTCTAAAAACTATATAGGAAAAATGGAGAAAAGTCTTTTAAAAGATTAAAGTCTGAAAAGCCTAAAACCTAGAAAAGGTTTAGAAGAAAAGACTTTAAAATAAAATAAAAGAAATCAGGAAAAAATCAGAAAACCCTAAAATTAGTGAAGAGTTGAAGGAAAAGATTAATCCTTAGAGAATAAACTATTAAGACTATTTCTTTTATAAGAAAACTGAATATTAAAATTATTCTATAGAATCCTCTTAATAATATTATTAAATTTGATTTAACTTAAAGGCTTTATTAAAAGATCAGCTAAATTATAATCCGTATTAATATAATAGAGATTAATCTGATTATTTCGGATAAGATCTCTAATATAATAATAGTAAATATTAATATATTTAGCTTTTTTATAGAATTTAGTATTCCTAGTAAGCTTTTTAGCTAATTGATTATTTATAAAGATAATTAGCTTATTGATAGCTTTAAATCCTAAAGTTTTATTAATAGAACTATAGTTATTATATAAGTAAATAGTGTTTTTAGTAGTATTTATGAGAACTATATATTCAACTTTATGAATAGATAAAACTACTGTTTTTTACTTAGTTGAATTATAACTTATAATATTATACATATCTAGGCAAAATATATATACCAAAGTAGATTTTCTATTGTTAATATTTCTAGTTTAATCTAAATCTATAAACTTAAATTAATTAAAAACATTAATAATATTATAGTCATAAATTAACTTATAATTAGGGTTCTTTTTTAAATAACCCTATATCCTATTAAGAATAATAAAATATTCTTTAGAAGAATTTAAAGAAAATCGAAAACAAGTAGTAATAACTAGAGTAATATCTAGCCTAATTTTTAAAACTAAATATAATAAAGCTCTTATTTCTTCTTCATATTCTAATATTTCTTCTTTTATAGTATTATTCTTATTAATAAAGGATTTAGCTCGATTATCTATTAGAATATTAAAACTATAGATATCCCTTTTATTAAACTTAATGAGAATCTTATTAATATACTTAAATCAATTTATTTCTATACTTTTATTTTTATAATTAATAATTAGATTCTTACTAAGAAAGATATTAGATTCTTTTGAACTTTAGATTTTAATATCTTTCTTAAAACTACTATAAATATACTCTAAAATAGTTGAATTATTAGCTCCTAATAGTATATTATCAATATAATATACTAAAATAGCTAAATATTTATTTTTATTAAGAGCAATATTAAGTATAAATATTCCTTTATTATAAAGAAATACTTCAAAACTAATCTTTTATAAAGGAGATTTAAAATATAAGTACTAAAATCTAAAGCTCTACTTTAACTTATATAAAGCCTTATTTAATGAATAAATAAAAGGTTAATTCTTATAATCAGTACTATAAACTAAACCTTTAGAACCTTTATTATAGATATAGCTAGTAAGTAACTTAATATTTATCTTCTTATCTACTTTTTTATAAATAAATATAGTAGTAATAATATACTGAATCAAAATCTAGTTATAATAAATAGATATAATTACTATATATCTATAAATTTTAGGCTTATAAATAGTATTAAAAGTTTCTAGATAATTAATATTAAAGTATTTATTAAAACCTTAAGTAATCTATCTAACCTTATATATAGGATTACTAGGATTCTAATTATTGAATTTGATTTTATAAACCTATTTACTTTTGAATAAACTAATATTATTCTTTTTAATAAAGGAAATATTAAGTAGTAATATAATAGTCTAAATTTCTATAGACTTAATAGATTCAGCTTCTTTATTTATAATCTAAATCTAATTATTATTAAACTGAGAGCTTATAGTTTTTGAAACAATAATTAGTTTATCTAAAGTATTAACTAATAATATATACTTAGTAATATGAAAATTACTATATTTACTAATGAATAAGTTATTCTTTTAATTATATTGATTATAATTAGTATAAAGGACTTACAAAGGATAGTTTTTAACTATAAGGAGTATACTTTCTTTAAATAAATATCATTTATAATCATTTTTAATTTTTAGACTTAAAGAAGGAATCTCTATAGAAATAGTAGATTTTTTAAAATTCTTATTATTATCTATAAACTTATTCAGATAAGTTATAAAGACACTACTTAGTTTCTTATTAGGAAAAAGATTTAAATTATAATTATTATTATTAACTTTATTAAGAAAAAGAGAATAATTAGTATCTTTAGTTGAATTCTAAGTTCTATTAGACTTAATAATAACTAGATTCTAAGAAGAATTATTAGAATTAAGTTAATTAGACTTATTCTTTTTACTAAGTTGATTAAACCTAATTATTATAATATTATTAAAAATAGATAACTCTTCTTTTTATTAAGAATTAAATTAGTTTTTAAGAATATTTATATCTCTAGATTAAATCATATTATAAGCTTGAAAATCCCAAACTAAATAAGTATTATAATTATAAGTAACTATAGTACCCTTTTTTACTTTAAGATTAAGCTTTTTATAATACTTATTCTTAACCTTATAGTGATAGATACTATTCTAAACCTTTCTATTACTAATAAAAGGTTTCTTTTTATTTTTTAATTTATATAGAGTTTTAAACTGAATAGAAAATAAGGCGTTTTATTATAAATATAGATAGAAGTTAATATAGCTAACTTCTAAAGGTATAAAACTAAACTATAGTTATAGAGAAGGATTCTAACTTTATTAATTATATTTTGATAGCCTTCTTGATTAAACTATTAGGCTTATAAGTATAAGGTGGTTTCATATTATAAATAATACTATTTTTAAGATAAATGATTTTTATTCCTTTATTAGAGAACTTAAGACTACTATTTGTATTAACTTCTTTAATTCTCTTGTTACTATTATTATTATTAGTTGTATTAATAAATTCTTCAAAGGTTGAGGTAACTTCTTTAGAGCTTTTACTTCTTAATAACTTGTTCTAGATAAATCTATTATATCTATCTATAAATAAGATGAAGTATTTATAGTAATTTGAAGTTTCTAGTAAAATAAGGTTATAAAGGTTTAAATTAATATAATTAAGATATTCAAACTTCTTAAAAGTATTCGAATTTCTATTAGGTTTATCAATAAACTTACTTTTAAGATAGGTTTTATAAGTAGATAATTTAATACTTTTAGAATACTTATAATTAATACTATCTATTATATTTTCAATTAACTTAATAATATTATTAGTATAGCTTATTTTCTTATACTATAGGTTTAAGATATTAATATTAGTAATATTAGTATAAAGAACTAATTGCTTAGGTTGAATAGAGATTTTAAACTTATAGAGATTGTTAACTTTAGTTCTTATAAATAAGAGTTTATCTTTCTTAATATTATATAGTATAAGCTTACTAACGAAAATGGATGATATTCCTATTAAGTAAAGTTTAAACTGATTTAATGAATTTATATTTAATTATAATATATAATAAATATTATATAAAAGATACTTAATATTATTTAAAATAATTTCTAAATTGCTTTTTGTAATTGAAGTAATCTCTTTAGTATTTCCTTATTCAATAGGTAAAAGAGTCTTAGTTTTATTAATTAAAAGATTGTAATCCTTAACTATACAAATAGTAGTTCTAATATTAATGAATAATGAAATAGTTTTAATCTATTTAATAGAATTCTTAACTTATTAAATCTTTTTAGAAATTAAAATATTTAGAGTCTTTTTAGTAAAAGTCTTTTTAAGAGAAGGTTGAGTTAGAGTTATATTTTTAAATTTAAATCTTTTTTTTTATCTTCTTCTTCTTTAGTTTCTTTAGTATTAGGACTAAATTGTATAAGATCTTTAGTTATATTCCTAGAGATTCCTTTACCTATTTCTTCTTAAGTTAAAATAATAGTAACTAATTCTGAATTTTTATTTTTTTATCTTTTTTTTAGAAGATTTAGGAAGATTCTTATTAATCTCAGATTGTATCTAAATAGGAGTCTTTTTAAGATGAAAACTAAAATAGTTTTTCCTAGTAAAATTAGTCGTTTTATAGTAATTATAAGAAATGCTTTTCTATTTCTTCTAGAATTCCTTAATAACCTTAGGAGAAGACTATTTAATAATCTTATTCTTAAAGTTCTTCTTAATTATAAAATTACTTAAATAAGTCTGGGTTTTCTTTCTGAATTCAATTAATAAATTAGAGAATAAAGAATCTAATTTATAAAAGTCTTTATTAGATCTAAGATTCTAAATAATTGAAATGATAAAACTGTTATAACTTTTATCTAAATTGTTAAAAATACAAATAATAATAATTTAATTAGATAGTTTAACTTTATTATAAAAGAAGTTATTAATAAGTTCTTTTATTCTATATAAATATTCTGCTATAGATTCAAAGTTATTAAGAATAGTATTAAAGAGTCTTTTATAAATGAGAAACTTGTTAAAAAGACTAGTTAGTTTATAGAGTTTTTTTAAATGAGTAAATATATTAAGAGTATTAGTATTACTTTTAATAACTCCTAAAGGACTATCCATATATAACTAAGGGTCTTATTATACTTATTAGTATTATTTCTAGACATAGGTTTAGTTAAATCTATGAGAATATCTTTACTAATAAGTAAAGTCTTTATATAGATAGACTAAATATTATAATTCTAAGTCTTTTTTAACTTGGGGATAGAATATAATTTAGAGTTATCTATATTCTTGAATAATAGCTTAAGAAGGTAAAGTAATTATATAATAAAGAATTAGTTAAAATCCTCAAGTAGAATTAAGAAACTTAGAGTATAACTCTAGTAAACTATTATTAACTGAAAGATTAATAATAATATAATTTAATAGTTAATTGATAGATTAATAGTTTTATAACTTATAGTAGTTTAAGGTTTAAATCTTATAAGAGATACTCTTTTATAAGAATTAGAAATAATTTAAAGATTTAAATTATAAAGGTTTTAGTGGACTTAAGATTCTAATTTATAAAGGTTTTAGTAGACCTGAGAGTTAGTCTATAGAAGGTCTTAGTAGACTTAAAAGCTAGTTTATATAAGGTTTTAATAAATTCAAAATATAAGAGATTTTCAGTTTTTACTATTTAATTATTTCTTCTATTAGTTTAGTAGTAGGCTTATTATTCTAATTAGTATAATCTCTTTATAAATCTATTTAGTATTAAATTAATTCATTAATAAGGAGAGTTAATTTATTAGTTAAAATAAACATAAAAGAAATAGGCTATAGAGCTTTATAAAAATAGTTAAAAGAGGTTTTATATAAATAGATAGATAAAGAGAGGTTTGGAGTTAGTTAATATAATTTCTAGTATAATCGGAATAAATACTAATAAAGATATAAATACTAATATTAATAATAGGTATAAATAGAAATATAATATAAAGAAAAAAGTTGATATAAAGTTAGACTTATAATTTATTAAACTAGTAATAAGTAATTAGTAAAAAGTTAAAAGGATTAATAATTCTTAATTATTAAAGAATAAGTTATTCAAAATAATATCTAAAAATAGTACTAATATTAATATAATTAGTAATAATAATAAGAAGTTCGGATTCTATAAGAAGTAGGGAACTTTATAGTATTAATATCTAAATAGAGTTTTTTTCTAGAAAGATTAACCTCACATTATATAGAACTTTTAGCTCTGTTATGCTTAGGCTACTAAGTGGTCTGTTTACTAAATGCCCTAATATTATAGCTATCAATTTAGAGTATAAATAATTAAAGTAGTATAACCTTAACTCTCATGATTAATTTTCTATAATAAATACAAATCATAGGGTTATAAGAGTAATACAGAATACTCAAGCTCTTAGATACCTAAAACGGGTTATTAGGATTAATAGAGTAATAGCTAAATAGCTAGAACTCTAACAACCTGAACTCTAATAATTGATTTTCTATGATAAATAGAGAAAATAGGGGTATAAGAATAATAGAGAATACTCAAGCCTTTAAATATTCAAAATAGGTTATTAGGATAGATATAAGTAATAGCTAAATAGTTAGAACTCTAATAGGTTCTATATTAAATAACTAGCATTTTATAAAGTTTCATATATTGTTATAGAAGTTTCAAAATCTTATATTTTTATTTCCTTCTATTACTTTAAGGTTAGATTATAATAATACTCGTAGTATCAGAAGTTTAATAACTAGATACTTAGAATTATAGTCTTAGTAGTTAAATATCTCTAAAAATATTGTATCTTAAAATAGAGGTTTTTAATAGTATTAAGGAGAAGATAATGAGTATTAAAAGGGCTACTAATTATAATATTACTACGAGCTTAATATTTAACTATTATAAATAGACTGACACTTTCAAAAAGACATAAAGGAGCTATACCTTAAAGTCCTATATAAATTATATAGTAGGTTAGGCTATACTATAGCTCCTTATTATTGTAATAAGTTTTATGTATTTTATGAGGAGTAAAACTACTTTATAAGGATTTACTACAACTATCTTACTATTAAAAGGTTACTAAAAAAGCCTTAGAGTTATCTTAGACCTCAAGTTGAAAAACTATAATAAATAATAATATAGAAGAAGGTAAATGACTAGTTAGTAAATATATACTAGTATTCTAATAGTTCAATTAATTATTGGAAGTTTTGAATATCTAATTAATATTAAGATATTTTATGAGAAGTTTTATATATAAGAAGGAAGTAGATATCTTAAGTTTTACTTCAGATATTTCTTGTTAATATATTACTCTTATTAATTAATATACTAAAGTCTTATTAATAAGTAATATAAGTCAATAGAAAACCGATAGGGAGTTTTATTAAATTATTACTTAGTTACTTCTATTCTATACTTAGAATAGTATCTAAGCCCTTCACCCTATATGTAGATTCATTTATAAGCTTTATCTAATATTAGTATTTGTGTTAATACTAGCTTATAACTACTTGAAATAATAATAAAATCACTTATTATTATAAATAATTATACTTCTGGTTTTAATATTTAACTTTATAGTAGTAGAAGACCTAATAGTAATAATCTATATAAAGAGAGCTTTATTAAAACTAGAGTCTAATATATATAACTTAAAGTACTTATTAAGATTATAAGGTTGAAAATCTTTTTAAACTTCTTAAAGATAGGATAAAATAGAATATTTATAAGAATTAGGCATTCTATAACTTATTATTCTTCTATATTCTTTATAATAAATTTGAAATCCCCTTGAAATTTATATAGTTATTAGTAAGAGGAGAAGTATAAAATAAATATAATAATCTTTATTTATAGCTCTTATAATTAAAGTTATTAGTTTGATAAGTAAGGCTTTTATAAAATTATTTTAAAAGTAATAATTAATAAATAGCCTATAGATATTTAAAACCTAATTGTCTCGTTATCTTATAAGCTATTATATTAAGCTAAAGGTTTTATAGACTAGGTGTTAATTAGATAATACTTTGATATTAATATATTATTATAATATTAGTTGTTAGATACTTTAGAGTATGATAATGATATAACTATAGGGACTTTAAAGATTATTAAGTTATATTAAAAGTATTTATATATATAAATATTATTCATATATTGGCTAGATTGAATTAATATATTCAGATTCTTGATTAATAAGAGTAAGCTGAATCTTATTACATTTATATAGGAATTATAAGATAGCTTCTATTAATAGTAGAGAACTTTTATATTAGTAGTATAAAGTTGTATCTTAAAAATAAGTAAGGATTACTTTAAAAGATATTAAAGCTATAGATATTGAAGTTATAATATATAATTAAATAGAATACTTATAGTAAGTAGTAATTAAATATTTAAAGATATTTAAATTATATATTAATAGTTATAAAAGTATAAGGGTATAAGGGTAATACGGTATACGGCTATTATAGAAAGAGTTATTAGTTATTTATTATTAAAAAGATTAATATGGGGTAGGTATACTAGCTATTATAACTATGAGGGGTTTGGCTTTAGATTAATTAGGAGCTAGCTATAGTAATTAGTAGGGGGATAGGAGAGTTAAAGTTATATTTCAAAAAGTAATATATCTACTAATAGTTATAATAGAAAGTAAGCTATAAGCCCTTCTTATTAACTAAATATAGTAATAAGAAATTTATATATTAATATATATATAAGAGGAATCTTATTTATTAATATATATATAAGACAGATCTTTCTATTTTCATAACTACTAATAGTTAGTAAGTAGCTAGTAAAGCTATATTTCAATTAAAATAACTATATAGTATATAAAGACTTTAGAATTCCAGATTTTCAAAAGGGAGGATAGTTATAAAGATATACCTTATAGCTTATATTAAAAGTAAGGGTAATTAGAATTAAATTATATATTATATAATATAGTAGTATAAGGTTACTATAGGATTACTTTACTAGATACTATTAAGAGGTAGACTTATAGTATGTAATATTGTTGGTTTATCCGGAGGGTAACGCACGCCATACGCAATCTTACTATATAGATACAAAGTAGTATTCTGATTATTCGTTATTATTATTATTATATTACGCGGCATATAGCTATATAGTTAGTATAGCTATATAGTTAGTATAGCTATATAGTTAGTATAGCTATATAGTATATATAAGCTATACAGGCCGACTATTTACCTAATAACACTATAGTGTGGCAGCTTATAATAGATAAACTAACACTAGCGACTTTTTATTTATACTATAGTAATATCATCTAATTACAAAAAGCCTAAATAGCTTACTATGAAATACTATCTTTTTTAATAGTTTTCTTTACTACTAAACCTATTGCCTATCTATCCCTCTATATAATTGTAATAGTTATATTAATTACCAAGATCTCTTTAAATAGATATTAGAAATTAAAAGAATATAAAACTTTATTTAAACTTAAGGCTATATAATTATATAGCTATAAGAATATTACGTTAAGAAGTTAGTAATATTATATATATTATTCTAAGAAAGTAGTAATATTATATATTTTCTAATAATCTCTAAATTTATTATTAGAAGTTATAAGAAAGGGTTCTTACTATAAGTTATACTTTAAGAAGTTAGTATAATTATATATTCTTATAAACCTTTAAAAACTATAGGAAAGAAGAGTTATTATATAGTATTATTATAAAGAGTTAGTATAACTATATAGCTTTTGGGGAGCCTTAAAAGCTATAAGAAAAAGTCTTTATTATTTTCAGTTATATAGAGGGACTTTGAGAAGTTATATAAACCTTTAAATATATCTATTAAATACATTCCATTTAACTATACTAAAAGCCTAGTTTAATAGAGCTATATAGAATATTTTATTTTAATTAAAATAAGAATATATAGTTAACTCCTTAATAGTAGTTTCTATAACAAGTTTAATATATAATTTAGAATTTTAATAAGGATTGAAGAAATTTTAAAATATCTATAGGAAACTAGAAATATTATAAACTTTAATAATTAGTAGAAAGGAGGTTTATAAAACTTAAAAGGATTATTATATTTACTAAATATATTCTAATTAGTAGTATTAAGAATTCTACATAAAGAAACCTCTTAATTTCAAATTTACTATTTAAAGTCTTTAATATACTATAAAGAATATTTTATTTTAATTTATAATAAAAGTATATAATTAACACTTTAATAATAGGATCTATAAGGGGTTAACATATATTTTAAAAGTTCCTAGTTAAAATCTTAAAGTAGGAAGGGCTTGAAATATCTAAATAGAATAATCTTATAATCTTTTACCTATAGGCTTTAGGTGAAGATTATAATTACTTCTTTTACTAAGATATATCTTACCAACTTATAATATAGTAGTAATAAGGGAAGGATTAACTATCAATTAGTATTAGTTTATCTAGAGGGTAATATATATTATATATAATCTTACTATATAGGTGTAAAGTAGTGTTCTGATTATTCGTTATTATTATTGTTATATTATGTGGCGCGTAGCCACATACATAGAAATAGGGCCTATATAACCTGTATAGCCATATAGCCAGTATAGCTACATGGTATATACAGGCTATACGGGCTGACTATTTACCTAACGGCACCATAGTATAGCAGCCCGTGACGGATGAACCGACAAATATATATAGCTATAGATACCTATATTACATACTAGCCTAAGCTAGCCTAAAGGCTTATCCCCTTATCCTAATACTATAAGGCTTTCTTTATCTAGATATTACTAATAAGATAACTATTATCTTAGTTTTTAACTTCTTATCTAAAGGTTATATAAGTTATAAGCCTAAGCTATTATTGATTTATTACTTGAAAATAAAGCGGATCTCTTTTTATTTTCTAATACTCCTACTTAAGTAACTAATCAATTTTTCTAAACAATATAGTCTTTCTTCTACTTTCTTATTAGTTTTTTCAATAATTCAAAAAATAATAATATTTAAAATTATATATTCTATAGGTCTAAAACTTTATCATAGCCAATTATTCTAATTATAAAATAGTTATATTATCTATTTCCAAGCTAAAAGGTAAGTCTAATTAGTCTTTATAGTACATTTTAATTAATATAATGCTTTAAATAAACTAAATAAAGAAATATATTAACACTAATATACCTAAGCTTACTACTAATACACTAATATATATAATATAGAAAAATAACTATGTTACAGTCTATAACTTACTTATTTTATTATATAATACTTTAATTAATAAGCTACTTAATACTAGTTAGACTAATGATAATAACTTATATATACTAGTAAAAGCGTTTAAGAAGTATATTCTTAAAGTTTTGAAAAATACTATTAGTACCCTTATTGATAAGTTTACTAAGAGAAGTATTTGAGACTATAAAACTCCTTTTAATATATTAAAATATAGGTAATACCTTCAGACTTATATTATAAGCCTCTATAACTACAATACTAGTTATTGCTAGGCTATTATATTCATTAACTACTTTAAAATAAAACTACTTAATATATATAAATATTATACTAATAATAATAAGAAGCCTAATTAAGCTAAATTTATTAAACCTATCTATACCTTTATATAAAATAAAGAGTAAAAAAAGATTTTACTTTATATAGAAAGACTATAATTACTAATAGTAATACTATATTAAGTAATACTCCTATTAAAAAGAAAGATAGTGAATACTTTTACTATCAAAGAAATTATCTAGCTTTAAAGTATTAAGTTTCTTACTATAATCTTATTTCTATAGACTATAAGTATTGTAAGTAATTCTTAGCTTATACTACGAAGTATTTATGTAGTAAGGATTATATTAATATAATAATCTTAATATTAATCTTATTAGTTTTTATTAAGAGATCTATGAGTAGTATGAGAAATTCAGCTATTACTAGCCTTGCTATTTAGAGGTTATTAATAATACTTAAGGTAGTAAATACTATAGTTAATAATAAAGTTATTATGAGCTTAGATATTATAATTAACTTGGGTTACTCTAGTTGAATCTTTAGCAATTTTACTCTCTTTACATTATATAATATTTATCATAATTTCTAACTTTTTCTTATTACTACTAATAATAAGTTAGTAACACCAGAGAGTATAAGTTTTATTCTCTTTAGGTTGAAGATCTTGCGAATCCCTCTAAGATTATTAATTAAGCTATTAAGAAGGTTAAACTTAAGCCTCTTAGCCCTACTAACTTATTTAGTTTAAATAGACTTTAAAGAAGTTATATTACATATAATAACTATATTATAAACCTTATTAATACTTAATCTTGTTAAGACTTTACTAAGGTTTACTTCATAAGTAATATCTATATTATTAACATATCTAATAATATTACTATCCTTATTAATATTCTTCTTAGTTTAATTAGAGTTAAGATAAAGGATTACTTTATGCTTAAGATAATATACTAATACTTAAGCTATACCTTATGATCATGAATTATTAAAACTTATTATTATATAAATATATAATTTATTCGGGAAAGAGTTAAGTCTTTTTATCAAAAAGTATACTACTTTACTAAATCTATAGAAATTATGAGTTATTATACTTTTTTATTCTTTATTTTAATAGGTAAAGAAATGTATTATAATTTTCTGAAAGTTAAGCTGTTATTAATAATAAGTAAGAAGTACATATTCTATTTTCTCAATTGCTATAATAGTTATTAGTAGTTTATTTTACTTAATATATATTATTATAATATTATATTTAAAGCTATTAAGACGTTTAATTATAGTTTTACTAATATACCTATATTAATTCTAAAGTTATAAATCTATAATAACATTCTAGAGTTTAGAAAAATATTTAGAGACTCTCATTTAATAAAGACTTAATTTGACCTAATTACTACTTAAATATTATAGATAAATAGAATAATTAAAGATATTAGCTAGATTATTATTAAAGTCGCTTATATTATATATATTGATAATAGTCTACTTGAGGATTTCTAAAACTATACCTTTAATATTACTATATAGATCTTCAACTTCTTACTATAAGTTAACAAGAGAAAACTTAGGTTTTATAAGATTATAGTAAGGGAGTTAAATCTAATTTAGAATTATAAGTTTCGATATATTGAATATATCTATATATTTAGATATATTGTTTATATTCATAAAAAGGGAAATAAGTATTTTCCCTATATTATTAAGATAGAAATATAGTTTATAAAAATTTCCTTATTAGTTATAACTCTTTATATAATGATATCTACTATATCTATATGTCTAATATAAAGAAAGCTTTTTATTACTATGATATTTATTTTTATAAGAATCTTTATAAGACTATTCCTTTTTTTCAATAATTTTACTAAACTTAATAGTATTAATTATAGTATTGTATTTAATAAATCTAATCTATAGATCTAATACTCTAATTGGGTCTTAGATTAGAATATTATTATTATAAAAGGTTTCTTTAAAGAAAAGGAGGTTACTTTAGAAGTATATCAAACTAATTATATTCATACTATAGAATATATAATTCTACTACTAGAAAGCCTACTTCCTTCTATTATTACTATTTAATTAGAACTTATTAGTATTATAAGTAATAGAAGAAAGAATAATTTTATAGACATTATTTAGAACTAAAAATCAGATTACTAAGATTTTAATATTAATTTGTGAATAATAGAGCTAGCCGATATTTCTACTATTTCTATATTAAGTTAGTTTTATTATATTACTATGATACAATTACTAGGCTATTATTATAAGGCTTATAGCTTTCATGTTTGTAATAAAAAGAAAGTTTATTTTACTATTAATATTTATATTAATTTAGATATCTTAATGACTATGACTTTTCTTACTATTGTAATAGTATTAAAAATTCTTTTTCTAAATCAATCTATCCTTTACAAGATTCAGGAAGGAAAAGAGAATCCTTTTTAGCTTTTTTATTTGAAGGTTATATATAATATTAAAATTAACTAAATAATCACTGAAGAGACTTTCTATATCATCAATAAACTTCTTAATATTGAAGTCTTTCTAGATATACTAATATTTAATATTAAGACTAATACTTTAAATAATATTATAAAGTTTAAAGTTTAATAAGTTATTTGTAGTACTCATAAGAAGAGTGACTAATTATCTTCAGAAGTTGCTATTACCATAATGACTACTACTACTATATATCTCTTCTTTTTTATTATTATATTTTACTATTTCTTATATAAGATAAATAATTTTAATACTACCTTCTTTACTATTCCAATACATTAAGATATTTAAGTCTATATTTACTAACTTTTAGATTACTCTAAAAGTGTAAATAGAATTCAATTACTCTATAAAGCCTTATATAACTTCTACAAGAAGGTTTATAATAATTCTAACTTATTATAGTTGAAATAAAGAAGATTGGTTTAATATTTATTAAAAAGAAGATTTGCCTTTTTGTAAATAACAATCTTAACGCTTATATCTTTGAATGTATTAATAATAATACTATAACTATCCTTATATTTATAATTATAAAACAGGTTTATAAATACTTAAAACTATATATTTTCTTAAGAACCTTAGTATTGTTACTTAGTTTTAAGAATTTGAGATTTATTATAATACTATAAAGATCTTCTTATTTTACTCTAAATATATTAATTCTATTTTATACTATTTTAGCTATTATAAATTTCACGTTATTTAAACCCCTCTTTTAACTAATAAAGACTTTCTTATTATATAATTAAAGGATAAATCTAATAATTAATCTTAGTAGCTTTATATAAAGTAAATCAGTTGTTTTAACTAATCAATTATTAGTATTAAACTAGATATTGTTTATACTATAAATAGACTATACTAAATAAATACTAGCCTCTTTCTTATTTATTAATGTATTATTAAGTATTTCTGTTAATACGTTATTAGTACTACTAGTTATAGTATTATACTTAGAAGAATAAATTCTATAATAGATCTAAGTCTTTATATTATTATAGATATTATATTTACTAATAATAAAATATTGTATATACCTACTAGTAGTTATGTTATTTCTTTTATTAGATTACTTATTATTTAGAAATCTAAGAAATGGATAATTATTACTCTAAGTTCCATAGAAGTAGAATTTATTAATCTTATACTTATTAGTATATCTTTTAAGTAGATTTAATAATATCTTAAAAAACTACTAGATTAATAGATTGCTATACTTATTATCCTTTTTACTAATAATCTTAATATTCTGGTAAGTATTATAAACCTTCTAAATAATATATATATATATAGAATATTAATATTCATTATAGATAGATTATTTAGGATATTAATAGTAATAATATGATTATTTTATACTTCATCAAGAATACTAATAGAATTACTAATAGTTTTATTAAGGCTCTAAATACTATTAAATATAAAGAGTTCATTAAAATACTAAGAATAACAGATAGCTTAGATTGAAGGTTACTTCTAGAGGGACGACTAGTAACTAGATTAATTAGTATTTAATTAAAGGATTTTCATACTATTAATTCTAAAGGTATTCTACTATTGATAATTCCGCATATTTAGAGCTTTTAGTTATAAACTAGTATTCTAAAAGCTTTAGACTAATCTTATATATTTAGCTAGCTAAAGGTTTAACTTAAGGGGGAATATTAAGAGGTAGGTTTATAGTATATAATATATATAGCTATAAGTACTTATATTATATATTAGTCTAAACTAGCCTAAAGGCTTCGCCTTTCATCTTAGTATTAAAAGGTTCTCCTTTTCTAGATATTAATAATAGGATAACTATTGCCTTCATTCTCAACCTCTTGCCTAGAGGTTATATAGATATAGACTACTTACTTCCCTACTACTTGACATTATACTATATTCAATACTATATAATAATAATATTATACTTACTAATTTATAGAAAGTCTTTATAATTATTTATTTAGGGCATTAATATCTTTATAATATATAAAGAAAACTTGGTTTATTATTATAGAGTATATATTAAAGTTAGTATTCAACTTTTGCCTATTGAATAACATATACCTTTCTTTTGGAATATATCTTATATACTAAGAATCTATCTTTTTAATTAAATAGTATTCTATATTCAAGTAAACTAAGTAAATAAATAAGAAGAACAAGTTCTATTTTACATAGATAAATATATGAAATGTAGAGTAATGATATAAATATAATATTAAATATACAACTATATAGTACTTTAAAGATATTCTTAGAAAGAACTATATATACAATTAGTCTAAAATTAATTTTTACTTTACTCCTAGTTACTATCTCTAGTATTTGAGATATATTATATTCTTTAGATGAATATAATATTACTTGTAACTAATAATAACTATTTATAGAAATTCTAAGAGATTGTAATAAAGCTAAAAGACGCTGATTAGTACTTAGATATACTATAATACATATTTGTAAGTTAGAAATACGATATTATATTTATATAGATATTTAGTAGAAAGGCTTTCTATGTATATATAAACTTCAATATAAAAGCCTTAAGGCTTTCGTTTTCTTTTCAGAATTCTCTATTATAATACTTTAAAAGGTAATATTCTATAGCCTAGAGAGATATAATCATTAGAATTGATTATTCTTAACATAATCTGTAATATAGCAGTTTATCGATTTCAATTATAAATTAAAGCTAGGGTTACTTATATACTTAAAGTAATAATTAAAGGTTAAATTGTTTAGTATAATTAGAAATAGGTATATCTATATAATATAGAGAAAATTAAGTTTAAAATAGTTATTCAAAAGAAAAGAATCTTTGTTTCAAACGTCTTATATAGGTCTCTACAATACTTTATACCTTTATTATATAACTTTATAAAGTCTATAATATATCTAATACCAGTATTATTAAATAGAATAGTAGAGATAATATATAAGGGATACTAAGAGTAGTTTAAAAACTATAAGTTATGATAGTTATAATATATTTTTTATTTATAAAGAAACTCTATACTAGAAAGCCTATATATTAATAAGGCTAATAAGGGAAAAGAGAAGTATAGTATTAATATTAGAACTATAAAAGCTAATGAATTATACTATTATGGCTTCTTTTCAGTTATAGGAAAACTATAGAATGCTCTATTTATTAAACCTAAAGTTTAGTTTTATAGAAAGATAATATTCTTATCAATTCTATTTCTATAAAACTCTCAAGTTATTCTAGTAATTTCTTAAGGCTTTATCTAAAGCTATAGTAGTATTTCCTGATATTTAAGAATAATATAAAAGTGTATAAGGTAAATCTCTCTTATTAAATAAGTTGGTATGAAATTATTAGTTTACAACTAGTAAACATTATAATCAATCGATTATATAAATAGTATATAACTAGTTATCTCTATTTGTAATAATTATCTCTAGGTTATAATACGTATATATATACTATATACTATAGGGATAAATCTATATAATAATCCTTCTATTCTTATTAGTTTAAATAAGTAGGTTAACTACTTAGTTATTTACTACTATAGTTTTAGCTACTTTAGTACTATAGTTAACTTAATACTAATAATACTTTCTTTTATAGTTAAAGTGTGTTTAAACGTAAAAACTAGTATAAAATGCAAAAGTAGTATAAAAGGTAAAAAATGGTATAAAATGTAAAATAAGTATAAAATCGCCTCTAGTTATATAAATTCTTCTAAATACGTTAAAAACTGTAAGAATACTATAAATAGTATTTCTCTATAAAAATACGCCTTTTATTTAATACTATGTTGGATGCTTTGGGCCCCTACTATAGTATACCTCTCTTTCTCACTATTACCTTCTTCTTATTATTCTATATACCCTCTTTTTATTTTTATTTCTTCTTCTTATTATTTTTAGTAGTTCTTATAATTTATCTTTCTATTTATATTATTACCTTATTTATTATTATGAATCCTTTAAAAGCTTAGTTGTTAGATCTTTTAGTTATACTAGTCATAAAATTGACTTTACTATTAATCTAATAGATTTTAAAGATTTCTTCTTATTTATATAATTATTAGAATGTTATAATATTAATTATAAGGTGTTTTTCTTTAGTAATATTTAATTTGATATGGTATTTATAGAAGGAGTAGGAGTTAGTATAAATTATTATGAATATTATTAATATCTTTAGATATTTAGTTATTTATTTAAAAGTAATAGAAATCGTATATTTTATATTAATTCTTATAGTTATACTATAGATTTTAGAAGCTAGTATATTTTTTCTAACTTTTTTTAATTCAATAGAAGAGAAGTAGAAGATATTACTTTTAAGTTTAAAAATATTGTTATTTTTATTATTTCTTTCTATTTTTAGAATAATAATAAATCCTAGTTAAGATATTATATTGTTCTTATTAGTAAAAGATCTATTAATAAAGATATAGAATTTTATCCCCTTAATATCAATAAGAATAAATATTAGATCTCGCTTTAGATTATTTATCTATTCTATAAGGTATTTATTAAGTTTCTTGATATCTTTTTTTATTAGATTTTAATATTAAGCTATAGTAGAAAAGGTAAGGTATATTTCTCATTAGTATATCGAAGTTATATATACTTCTTATACGTTTTATCTAATATATACTTATTTTATTTTACTAGAAGTATAATTAATAAATTTAATTTTTTTTATTTTAGTTTTTTTAGATAAAAGTTATATTATTATTATCTTTAAAGGTTATTATATTTCTATTAAAAGTAAGAAGCTTATTATTTATAAGTATTCACTTTAGCTTTACTATATATCCTACTTACTAGAGCTCTTCTTCTTCTTTATTATTAAATTTAAATAAGTAAAAGCTGAAGGTATTATCTATTTATATACTTATAATATTAAAGTATAGGTTATTTATTTTAGAAATTATAAAGTATAAGTTATATGATAGGGTTTCTATCCCTAGTTTCTCTTTATAATAATTAGAATATATTATATATTAATATATATTTAACTTTATATAGCTATATAATAATTAGATAATATTAATAATTATACCTTTAAGGTATACCTATTATAAGCTAGTAGGTAGTTTTATTAAGATAAGATAATTTAGTAATATTTCTATTCATATATATATTTAAGTAATATTATAGAAGTAGATTTTTATAAGAATATTAAAATATAGTATTACTAATAGTATTAATATGAAGTAATAATGAATTTATTATATTATTAGTAATTATATAAGGATATTAGTTTTTTTCTAATTATTAAATTCTTGATAACTAGGTGTAACTTCTTGTATAATATATTATTAGTATTTTTAACTTTATTAATAATCCTAAGGCTAAAGATCCTTATCTATTTATATTTTTAAATATTAAAGTGTTTAAGGTGTAGTACTCTTTTTATTAAGAAGGTTTCTTATTCTATTATATATAACCTTTTAAAAAGCTTACCTAGTATTATAATAAGGTTATATTAATAGAAATCTATAGTTTTAATTAGTACTTCTACTTCTTTTATTATAAAGTGAATATTATAATATATAGTGCTAGAAAGATTAGTTTTTATAATAAAGATATTATTCTTATATAGTTATTCTTATTACTTTTATATTTCTTTAAGTATTATTATAATAATTACTTCTTTAAATAGAATTTCTCTTTTAATTTTGTTATTATAAAAACTTTTATTATTACTTTTTTAACTTAAGGTTAGTAGTAAGGTTTAATTATTATTATTTAGAAAGTAATAAGCTTCCTTTTTATTTCTATGATATATATCTTTCTATTAATTAAGATAAATGTAAAAAGTCTAGTTTAATTTGAATATTCTTAATAGATATATATATCTAATTATAATAGAAGTTAGTAGATAGATATTATAGAAAGGCTGTTATATATACTTAAAGTATCTAGAACTTAGTACTATATATAGATCTTATATATTTCTTCTATTACTTTATAGATAACTCTTATATATCTCATTATATTTAGAAATAGTAATAATGTTATATTAAGATATAAGTATATTTTAAAGATAAGTAGGATTAGTATAAAGTTATTAGAACTACTAGTATTATTAGTTATTTTAATAGTACTTTAAAGTACTTTATTCCTTAGTATTTCTAATATTCTATTATATATAATCTTATATATTTTTTATAAAGAGGTATAATATTATTCAATTTTACTAACGCTATTGTAAGTTTTAATTAATATAATCTTTACCTTACTATTTATGCTATTAGCCTTTCTCTTAAAACTTTTAGTAGTAAAATCATATTTTATATTAATAATAATCCTATCTAAAGGATTCTAATATATAGTAATGTAATATACTTTTAATATATATTATATATCTTCTATAGAAATACTCTTTATAAACCTTATAGCTATAAATATTATTAATACATTTATTATATATAGTATAAGCTTATTATTATTGAAATATATAATATTAATAATAATTTCTATATTTAACTTATAGTTATCCTTAAAACTAAACTTGAATTGATAGAGCATCTTACTATTTATTTAATATTAATAGTAGTTTTTTATAATTACTTCAATCTTACTAATAGTTATAGTTTAATTTATTTTATTAAAAATAATACTTAGTTTTTAAATATTAAAGTTGTTAACCTTCTTATATAATTATTATATTTCTATTTCTATAAAGAAGTTAATAGTTTTATTATAGGAATCCTCTTAGACTGAGAACTATAAGGATTTATTATATCTCTCTATAAATAATAATACTCCTTCTTATTTAATTCTATTATTAAGGTTATTAAAATAGATTTAGAATTAATTTATATTAGAGAAACTAAGAAGAAATAAAATACTTATAGGTATAATATTAAAGTTGATATTTCTAAAAAGTATAAATATTCAAACTATATTAGAACTTATGATATTTTACCTATTTCTAAACTTTATATTTATTTTTAAAATAGTCTTATTAAGTTGAATATTAAATATAATCCTCTAGAAAGCTTTCAATTATTATATACCTTCTATAGATAATCTTCTTATTCTTATATGTAAAAGGATACTTTTAAATTTAACTTTAGAAAACCTTAAGGTTAGAAAGATTTCTAGTTTAGCTAGTATTATAAAATAGTAATAAGTATAATTCTAGAAGATCTCTATAAACTTCTCTAGATTAATTATTCTATCTTTACTACTTATAATTATAAAGTAGATTACTATAAAACCTTTATCTAGTATGTTATTTATGTTATTATATAGTATTTCTATAGTTATTTCTATTAGTATAATTTTATTAAAATATATAGTATATTCTATTATTAATTCTATATTGGTAATAAATACCTTTTTAAAGTATAGTACTACTACTTTATATTTCTTATTAATATACTTTATTAATTAGTATTCTATTAATAGTTCTACTTATATTTAATATCTATTATATATATTTCTACTTTAAAATTTCTTATAGGGTAACCTTAAGGTATTACTATTATCTAATTAATATAGAAATTAATATAATTATTAGTAGTTGAAGTATTAGTTATACCTTTAGCTATTATATATATAATTAGCTGAAAATTAACTATAATTTATAATATAATCATTCTTTTATTTAAAATATTATTATTAGCTTCTGAAGATCTCTATAATCTATCTATATAACTTGTTAATAATTAGCTTTACCTTATTAATAATATTATAAAGAATATTGAATATATTATATATTTAATATATAATAATATATATCTCTTTATTCATTTTTTCTTATAGATTTTAAGAGTTTAAATAAACAGATCTAAATAAATTAATCCTTATTACTATTATCTTAAATATTTTAATTATATTAATATAATTATAATTTTTAATAAATATTTTGAAGTTTATATTCTTCTATTCCTTATAGTAATTATAATAAGTTATAGGAGTTTCAAACTTATTTCTAATTTTAATAACTATTGAAATAATTAAAAGGTTATTTTCAACTAATATAATTAATATTTTATAATATATATATACTTATTTAGTTAGTATATTATTAAATATTCTTTTTATAGAGTCCTATTTAATATTTTAATTAATATATTTATAATAAATATTTATATTTTATTTCTAAAGATATTATAATTCGTATTTGAATACTTATTATTTAATTAGTATATCTTACTAAATCATATTTTAACCTTTTTGTAAAATTAACTAAAAATGATGTATTACTTTAGAGATATCTAGTAGATTCTCCTGAAGTATATATAAAGCTTTAGGAGTTTCTCTAATCCTATCTATTATTATTCTTTCTAATTAGAACTATTCTTTATAATAGAATTCTATATAAATATAATTTTCTAGGTATTTAATTTAACTAGTTATAAGTTTAATATTAATATATTTTTATTAATTAATATTAATAGTATTATTTATATTAGAATTATCTCTATTCTTAAGTTTTCTAGTATAAGATTTTGCTATCTTTTAATAAGTATAAACTTCCTAATCTTTAAGAGTTATTTAATATACTTTAGGTTCTTCTTAATTTCTTATTTTAAATAGTATTAGTCTTTCTAATTAGTTTTAATACTTTCTACTATCTATTATATTAATATATTCTTATTAAATACTTCTACTAATTTCTCTCTTATAGTTTTTTTATTTATAGGGAAATATATTCTTTTATTAAAAAGATAGTTTTTAAATAATTATAATATTCTTCTTTCTATTATATTCAAATATACTTCTTCTTAGTTTTAAAAGACTTCTTAGTAAGTATCTTATAAACCTTGAAAGTAGAAGTTTTATTCTTTCTATACTTATATATAATAATAGATATATATATTATTAATACTTATATTTCTATTAGAAGGTGTAATTTATTCTTCTTATTATTTAAATATTACCTTCTAATATATACTAATTAGTATTCTTATTTTAATTTATTAGAATACTTTCTTATACTTATTAGTATAAATTACTATATTCTAATTATTTTATACTTCTTTAGGATTATTAATAAGATTTAATAAGGAAGATATAGTTTAGAGTAATAAATTAGAAGAATATCTATAGTTAGTATAATTTTATTATATTTTAATTATAAATGTTTTTCTAAGAATTACAGCTTTAGAAGTATATATACTTATGAGATAAATTATAACTATTAAATAGAAATCTTCTTCTAATAGAATCCTATATATATCTCTTAATTTGAAGTTCTAATAATTCCTAATAATTTCTTAAAATAAACTTCTATCTAACTATTATATTTAATAATATACTTAATAATATATATAAGATAATATTATTAATTAGAGTTTAAAAAGATATTATTATAATTATCAAGTTAATCCTTCTTATATTATTATATATTATAACTATATAAACATATTACTAGTAGAAAATAGAAGTAATAAGAGATGAGAACTGAGTATTATAAATTATTATTATATCTAATAATTAGTAAATAAAATAGTACTTCTTCTTAATATTCTATAGAAGAAAGCTTAAAAGATAATAGCTATTATACTTATTAAATAAGTAGTAATATTTATTATATTAAATTAATATATAGTAATCCCTTTTTTTACTATTTCTTATATTTATCTTCTTTTTCTATATTTCAGGTTTTACTATTAACTATTAGGAGTTTCTCCCTTTTAATTTCTTTTTTCAATAA
>AMCV02000003.1:389206-399483 GCA_000350065.2 Colletotrichum orbiculare MAFF 240422
AAGATAAATAGTAGAAGTATTTCTATTATTATTTTATATTACTAACTTCTCTATATTACTTCTTCAGATCTCTTTATTAAATAAAATAAAACTTCTTTCTTAAAATTCCTTCTCTTTTATTAGTTATAATTTGAATTCTAAGAGTTAAATTAAATTTTAGATATTATTCCTTAAGTTATTCTTATTAGGAGAAGGTTTATTATAATATTATAATTATTAAGTAAATTTCTTATCATCTCTCTATCTACTGAATATATATAAGATATTAAGAAATAGTAATAAGGAATAGTAATTTACTATAGATTCTTCTCTCTTATTTATCTTAATCTTATTATATTTATTACTATACTTTTTACTTCAAAAAGTTAATAGAAATTTAAATTATTAGTTTTTTATATAATAGATATAAATAATATTAAGTTAATAAGTTGTTATAAGTTTACCTTTCTTCCCTATTTTTACTATATAGGTTTCTAGAGGTTATATTAATATCTCAATATAATATATAGTTATAATAACTTTAAATCTATCTATTTTTACTATATAAACTTCTAGAGATTTTCCTAAGAAGTATTATAACTTTATTTCTTTGGATTATCCTTTATTAATCTATAGTTAAATAATAATAAATAGTGCTAGTAGTAGTAAAATACTACTAATTAGTATTAGTTTATAATTAGTAAATATTATAATTAATTAATTATATAAATAATATATAACTAGTAGTTTCTACTTATAATAACTATCTTTAGGTTATAGTGTATATATATATACTATATATTATAGGGATAAATCTATATAATAATCCTTCAATTCTTATTAGCTTAAATAAGTAGGTTGACTATTTAGTTATTTATTACTACAGCTTTAGCTACCTTAACACTATAGTTAACCTGATAGAAATACTAAATATTTTCTTACTTAATAAATTAAATCTAATATAATAGAGGAAGTAATAGTTTTAAAGATAATAAACAATAGAAGAGTTAGTAAAGAATTAACTATTCATAAATTATTCTCTAGAATTACTTTTAAATATCTAAAATAGCTATAGCCTATAAAGTCTTATATAGCTATAAAATACTATTTAGAGTACTCCATAAATAGAGATTCTAATTATGTTTCTATTTATAGGTTTAGTATAATTAATATTCTAAGTTCTTCAAAATTATGTGAGGTTTTAATATTAATACGTCTTTATGAATATAGAAATACTAAGAGGTAGAACTATTACAACTATAGAAATATCTAAAATACGTATTTTAGTAAATATGGGTAATTTGAATATTATTATAGAGATATAAGAATTATAAAATAGCACTATTATATTAATTAAGTTTATATAGAGAATGGTAGAGAAATGGTTGTAGAAGAAACTATTCAAGACTCTTAAGTCTGGGAGATTAGGAGTATTATAATTCCTAATACTATAAATACCTAATACTATTGCAAAAGAAATACTATATTTACTAAATAGACTTTAATATGTATTTATTAATCTTATATAATAATTCTATAATTCTTTTCATATAACATATCTTAGTTTAATAATTATAAAATAATATATTTAGAGATTTCAATTTCACTTAAAAGTAGTCTCTGAATAATAGTCTTCATAAAAGAGTAAGTATATAATATAGGGAACTAATTCTAATATAGATATATGTAAATAATAATTCCTATGATTGTTTATATTATATAAACCTTAGATATAGGCTTTTATAATTATTTCTTCTATTATAATAGGTTTTACTGATTTATAATATAGTAGTAATAGACGAATTAACTACTACTTAATATTAGTTTATCTAGAAAGTAGTATATATTATATATAATCTTACTATATAGATATAAAATAGTATTCTAATTACTTAATCTTATTATTATACTATATAGTATATAGTACTATTTAAAGCTCTCAGTTGATAAAACAGTAAACATTTACTAATTGCTATATATTATACTATAGCTAGTACTAGGCATCTAATACTTATTACTAATAAGATATAGAGGGCATACTCCTATGTATATAGTAATATGTATAGTTACTATATACTCTATAGTATAGCATAACTAATAATACTAAATCTAGATATTACTCTAAATAACCTCCTCTTCAATAATTGAGAATTATTAACTACTCTTAATCTTTACTAGTTATCTATTACTAGCTAAATAGGTTATAAGTCTAGTTCAATATTACCTTCCCTCTCTATATTATATTTTTCTATTTCTACTTACTATTAATATTAATACTTATATCTTTGTTAATACTTAATTAGATTCCATTAGAAATTATATTAACTAAACTTGGGTCTTTCTTCATTTATCTATCTATATAAAACCTGTCTTAATTATGTCTATATAATCCTATAGCCTATTTATTTTATCCTTATTCTAACTAATTTATCAATTAACTTCATACTAGATAGACCTATGAAGAAACTCTATTAATCAGAATAATAGGCTTATTATTAGATTTATGAAAGGAATAGTTAAATAGTAGAGATTATGAATACCTTATACAACAGACTTACTGAGACTCTTTATAAATAAACTCTTGAGTCTACTAAAAGATTCTATAGACTAACTCTTTAATCTAGTAACACTTTTATGAATCAGAATATTAGATTTCTAATACTTATATAAACTAAAGTTTCAAGTTATTTTTGACTTTCATACGATAGTATTTCTTATAAGATTTAAACTTTAGACTACTCTTAGTAATAAATATATCAGTCCTTTAAATGAACTATTAGGCTATACTATTCTGAATCTTTTATTATTTAAAGACTTACTATAATTAAACCCTAAATATCTTAAGTCTATATTAGAATTCAAACTTTCTTTATCAGATAGTTACTTTACTTTCTTCAGTTATTATTTAAAGATATAGATAACTCTAAGTCTTACTTTATTCGTAAATTAAAGAGACTTGGAGTTATTATATTTAGTTTATCTACTTAGAGACTTTACCTCTTAGTAAATATATCTTTGAAGATGTAACTAATTCTATACCTAAAAGTAAAACTAATAAGTATAATAAAGTCTTAGTTATAAGTAATTGAACTATAAAGATAGTCTTTGAAGAATTGTTAAAAGTTATACTTAAATACTTTATCTATTTTGGTATTTGAACACTTTTTATAAATGAACTAGTCTTTCTACTAAATCTCTAATTAATAAAAGAGTCTTTTAAATTACTTTCAGTAATCTTAAGTTTATAAAAGAATATCGATATAAGATTAAAGAATCTATTCATAATATTTCTTATAATAAAGTAAAACTATAGAATTAAATTATTATAATCTATATTCTAAGTAGTTCAGATAAACATATAGGGATTGGAGCTTTTTACTTATATAGTATCTTAAGTCTTATAAAAACTCTTATAAATCAACTTCTTTATTTTCTAATTTGTTAGATAAGTTTAGAAGGAAAGCCTAGACTTCTTTTATTAATCTTATAATCAAAATAAGCCTTAAGACTAGAATTATCAAAGAGTCGTCTCTAAAGATTATTAGAAATACGAGAAGAAATAGAAAGGCATTTTTATAGTTATTATAAAAAGACTGATTAAATTAAAGAAATTCATTTTAGTTTCTTTCCGAGAAAACCTCTTTTAGAGCTCTAGCTATTTCATTATTACTTATACTCATCCCAATAACCCATTCTAGGTAAATAAAGGCTTAAGTTTTCTCTTTTATTCTTATAACTCTACATTTTGTATTTATTATGGAAAGTTAACTATTAAAATTAAGGATATACTACCTTAATCCTTTATACTCGAAATTGATCAAACTATAATACTAGAATATCGAGTAAATAGACTACTTAGTAGCCTAAGTGTAATAAAGCCAGGAGCTCTATGTAATATAGGATTAACTTTTCTAAAAATAGGTTCTACTTAGATATCACTACTACGAAGTTTCCTACTTCTTATGAAACCTAGATATCTTCTTATTATTACTATTTATATTAATATCAATACGATTTTCAAATATTACTCTAAATAGTCTATCTGTTAATAATCGAGAATTATTCATTACTTTGAATCTTTTAGTAATTAGGTATTACTAATTTAATAAACTATAAATCTAGGCTTATATTAACCTTTCTCTTTATGTTATATTCCTATCTATACTTATTATTAATATTAACATTTAACATCTTTCTTAATATTTATTCAAGTTGAATTAATGACTATACTAAATAACTGTAAACCCCTCTTTAGTTATCTATGAATATAAAGCTTTTCTAAACTCTTTCTATAAAATTCTATAGCCTATTCTATTTATATTAATATTAAATAACTAATAAGCTTTTCTTGTTGATTAATTAGTTGGATATTAGATAGATCTATAAAGAACTTATGTTAATTAGGGTATTAGGCTTACTACTAGGCTACTCAAAGAATAATTGAATAGTAGAAACTAAAAGTCTCTTATATTTCAAATCTATTAAAACCTTTAATGAACTCTTAGGTCTATTAAATCTTTTATAAATTAGAATCTTAAAGTATCTCTAATTTTTATGAAACAGTATCTCTTACTAGATCTAAGCTTTAGACTACTATAAATTATAGATACATTAGTTACTTAATTAACTATTAAGCCATATGATTAATAATTCTTGAATTAAAATAGTCTCTAAAGTAAGACGTTAAGTATGTTATTTCTACTTTAGACTTTAGATTAATTCTTTATTGAATAATTACTTTATTTTGTTAACTTACTATTTAAGAATATAAGTAGCTCTAAGTTATATTCTATTCCTAAGTTAAAAAGGACTTAGAATTATAGTACTTAGTCCATCTATATATACGTCTTATCTCTTAATTAAAGTATTCTTATAGATTTATCTAAGCTTATTACTAGAGTTAATACTAATAAGTTTAATAAATCTGTTAATTATATATATTTAACCCTTAAAATTAGTTTTTCAAAGGTTATCAAGAACAATATTAATACCTTTTATATATTTGAATTCTTAAAGAAACTTTATAAACTAGCTAGTTCCTTTAATAAGTTCCTTATTTATAGAAGGCTTTTTAAGATTACTCTTAGTAATCTTAAGTCTATAGAAGAATATATAAATAAGATTGAAAACCTAATTAGTAATTCTCTTATAATAAAGTTAAATTATATAATGAGATTATTATAATTTATATTCTTAATAGATTAGATGAAAAGTATAAAGAATCTATTACTTTAATTATTCAAAGTCTTAGATCCAATAAGGATTCTTATATATTAGATTCCTTCTTTTCTAATTTATTAAATAAGTTTAGAAAAGAACTTAGGTTTCTCTAATTAATTTTATAATTAAAAAAACCTTGAGAATAAAGTTATTAAGTAGTTTTCTCTTGAAACTATTAGGAAACTTTAGAAGAGATAAAAAGGTATATTCTATAATTGTTATAAAGAAGCTATTTATAATAAAGAGAACTATTTTAACTTTCATCTTAGGAAAGCTCCTATTTAAATAAAATTCAAATTTGATATGAGGTTTCTTAAATCGTTTAAAGATAGAAAGATAAAAAGGATAAGACTAAGAATTTAAAGTTAGTTAATATGATTTTAGTTTAAAAAGAAATAATTAAAGAAACTTTAAGTAATATAACTAAGATCTCTTATAATCTAATTATAATATAAAGAAGAATATTATAGACTTAAGTTAAGGTTTATATAGAATGTTGCTATTAAAGCTCCGTATAACTACTACCCCTATAGTTTAATAAAGAGTTTTCACCTTAAGTATAAACTCGTCAAGTTTTCTATAATACTATTAAGATACTACTAAAGTATCTCTTATAACTAGCTTCTAATATTAATAAACTTCTTATTTAAATTTAACTTGATAGTGAATAGTAGACTATATAAAAGAAATAGAAAATAGTAAAAAATATTAATAAATATTAATACTATAGAACCCCTTATAAGAGTTCTAATAGACTAATAATAGACTAACTTAATAAAAGATAAAAACTAATTCTTCTAAGAAAGCCTTATATAGTTCTAATAAAACTATAAAGTAGCCTTATAAATAATATAAATACTTTATATAAAAAAGAAACTATTCCTTATTAATACTCCTTTTAATAGTAATACTTTCCACTTTCCTATATATAAGATAACTATATAATATTAACTAGAAGTTAATTAGACTTTTATTAAGAAACTAGAAGACTTTCAGTAATTCTTATAAACTAGCTTCTTACTAAGAGTTTAAATATAAATTAGTAATTTTTATATAATATAGGAGTTTTAGTATAATTAGAATATTAATATATTCTTCTAGTAGATTATTAAATACTATAAGAACTCCTATTATAATATTTAAGTTTTTCAAGAAGATCTACTACTTATATTAAGGGTTTAAATAGATATTTATCAAGTTTTTTATTAAGTTTAAATTAATTATAAAATAAATAGGGGAGTATTCCTAAATAGGAGATATTTAATTAAACTATTTCTAACTAGCTTTCTCCTATTAAATTTGAATAGCTACTTTTAACTATGATATTAATTAGATAAACCACTATACTATAACCTAATACTACTTTATAATTATAATAAACTTTAAGATCTTTAATATAGAGTTATAAAATTATAGCAAACTACAGCTTTTATCCTAATTAGGATTAATAGTTAATTAGAGTAAAGATATATAAATAATAAATATAGGAGTAGTTCGGGCTATCCTAATACTAATATAATACTACTATAATACTACTCCTGTTTACTATAAAGAGTTAAATAAGTAGATAGTTATAACTAGTAGGTTTTAGTTAACTCTTATTATAAATATATATAGAACTTATTAGGTAGATTCTTCAGTTATCTAAATATATATATAAATTAATACTTATATATATTGTAATACTAAAGATTATTTTATTATTAAATATAAATTATCTTCTACCTACCTACTAGTAGGTTTTAATATTAATATTTAAGTCTAATAGTTAGATAAAGGAATTATAGATAATAAAGAAAACGCCTAGCTTTTTAGAAAAAACTCTCTAGAGAGTAGGTTAATATAACTATTAATAATAATACTATAATAATAGATAAAACTAGAAAGATATAGAGATAGATAGATAAGTTATTTTTCTTAGTTTCTATATTGATAAATAATAAGTCTTTTATTTTAATTTAAATTAATAGTAGTTATAATTATTATAAAGTAGTTAGTAAGGAATTTATATAATAATAGGATTTTATATTAATTATATTACTTTAGTTATATTAGTTAAATATTATTCTAAATACTAACTAGGAAATTTATATTACTAAGATAATTAGGATATATATTAACCTAAATAGTTAGATATCTAAAGCTTTATTCTATACAATCCTAAAGATAATATATCTAGTTATATTTAAAAAGCTGTAGTTATAATATAGAAGGGTTATTTTAAATCTTATAAGGAATAAGTTAAAAATAGATATAGTTAGTAGTTTAATTATTTAGGCTATTAGTAATATATTAAGAGAAATATACATAGATAGATTTATAAACTTTATTGAATTACTAGGTATAATATCTTCTAGTTTAAAAGAGAGGGGATATAAATAGTTAGTAATTAATTTAATATAGATTAATATAATTCTAGTAGTTATATTACTAGTTATATTAAAATAGCTAATACCTATATTACTAACTATTTATACTTCTTTTGTAGATTTATTTAATAAAAATAAGACTTCTAGTTTCTCACCTTACTAGGGTTTTTTTAATTATTATATTTATTTTAAAAATCTTTCAAATAGAATTAAATTACATTTATTATAAAAACTACTTTATAATATATTAAAAAAATACTTCTTTAAAGTTTAATATTAAGTTATAGATTTAATAGATAAAAGTTAAATCTAAGTAAACTTATTTATAATTAGAATATTTATCTTCCTTACTAAAAAACCTAGGGGAAAATAGTAATTCTATATACATTATTAAGCTTTCAATACTATTAGTCCTTATAATTATTACTTCTTATTATTAATTAAAGAGGTATTATACTTATTATTTAAAGTAATATAATTTATAAAAGTAGATATCTAAATAGTTATCTATAAGATCTAAATTATAGAAAGAGATAAGTATAAAACTATTTTTTAAATATATTTTAGTTTATTTAAATAGCTTATTACTCTTTTTAAACTAATAAATACATTTATAATATTCTAATATTATATTAATAGTATATTTCAAAGTATTCTTAATAATTTTATTATAACTTATTTAGATAATATTTTTACTTATAATTATAAATTAACCCTACTTGACGTAGTAGTTTAACGTCTAGCTGGCTTTTACCATTCTACGGCAAGACTAGTAGGTTCGAATCCTGCGGCGGGCAACCGCGACTGGTGGCCATGTGCCTTCCGATTGCGTAAACTAAAACGTGGCAACTGCAACCAGCTGGTGGCTCTTGCCGCCAGCCGTTAGCAGCTGGCGACTGTTGATGGCTGGCGACAGGCGTCGCCGGCTGGCTGGCATTGGTGTTACAACCCGATTGCGATCCTTAATAGAGTAACTGCGACGGATGGGCCTGTACCTTCCCTATTTGTCACCTATCGTATTAACTAACCGCGTTTGCTGCCTGAGGTTTTCTCCGTTTAAACGGTTCCTCAGCACTAGTAGTATTTATAGGGTAAATGAGGCAAGAGCCGATAATTGGGTGCAACTACCTTTAAAGGGTCCCGGAGAGGCATATGACTTTAATTAGATCAGAGACCTTCAATACAACTAATATATAATTATAAATTAAAAAGTAATTATAAAGATAAGGTTAAATAAGTTTTTAAGTAGTTATAAGGAGCTAGTTTATATCTAGACCTAGAGAAATATAAATTTTCTATAAAATAAACTAAGTATTTAGGTTTTATTATTAAGAAAGAGAAAAATATCTATTATAACTTTTAAAAAATTAAAATTATATAGGAATAAAAAGTTTTAAAGAATATCTATAGTACTTAGAGCTTTTTTAATTTTATAAATTTCTATTATAACTTAGTTGATTATTTTTCTAGTTTAATAGAACTCTTTATATAATTAATATAGAAAGAAGTATTATTTTATTAAGATATTATATACTAATAAATATTTAAAGTATTCAAGCTAATATTTATTTTAAAACTAATTATAGTTTAATAGGATTTAGAGTAGTATATAGTAGTAAAAGTAGATTGTTTAGGGGTAGTATTAAATAGCTATTTTTTATAAGAAGATAGGAATAATATACTACAGCTAGTTATTTATTACTTAGTTTAACTTATTTTAACTTAGTAGAATTATACTATTTAAAATAAGGAGCTACTAATAGTTATATTATATTTAAAAGTATAACTAGTAGAATTATAAAATATAATAGAGCTATTTATTATTCTATCTAATTAGAAAGCTTTAGAATACTTTATAAATTTTAAACTTATTTTAAAGTAATAAGCTAAATTAATAGAAGTCTTATTAGAATTAAGTTTTATTTTGAAATACTATATAAGCTATTTTACGGAATACTTTAATACTCTTTCTTAATAAGGCTAAGATGATATAATAGAACTAAAGTTTTTAATATAAATCTTCTAATTTTTCTAAATTAACTTTAAAGATAAAAGAAAACTTTTTATAATACTTCTAATTTTTTAATATATAAATAGAGAGAAGTTAGAAAGAAATTATATAAATAAAAGATATCTATGAGTATACTACTAGTAAACTATTAGATAAATATATTATATTTTAAAGNTATTATATTACTAGTATTATAAAGCTAAGTAATTATAGTAATACTAATATATAAAATTCACCTAGAAACTATCTACTAAGTGGTAAGGATTTTCTTATTAGAAGTTTTAATATAGATATAAATAGTTAATTATATAATAAGGAGTAATAATATTCTATTATATTAAAGCTAGATTTAAATCCTTAAGTATAAGCTACTAATAATTATAATTTTTTAAATAGTTTATAACTTTCTAATTCTAAGTTATTTTAATATTAACTTGATATTTATAGTATTCTTATAAGATTAGTATTAAGATAGTATATTAAAAGATATTAAATATTTTATCTAGATATATAATATTTATTAGTATTTGTATAAAAACTTTAAGTATTACTAAAACTTATTATAACTCTTATTAATTCTTAATAAATTTTAATTATATATTTCTATTAATTTTATAATAAAACTACTATTTATTAAGGAAGGGGATTTTGAGTTTTTAATAATAATTATAAATTAGTTATTTAAATATATCTAATTT
>AMCV02000003.1:401219-411520 GCA_000350065.2 Colletotrichum orbiculare MAFF 240422
AGTAGCTAGTAATATATAGCTTAAGATTAATAGTAAAGAAGTAGGAGTTTTATTTATACTTACTTTTTAACTTTATATATTTATAATAGGATTAGTTATAACTTAATATATAGGTTTAAAAGAAGCTATTCCTATTATACTTAGAATAATGATTAAGATAGATAGTAATAACTATATTGAGAGGTTAGTTCTTATTATTATTAGAATTACTATTAATAAGATAACTACTATAAGTATAAAGGTTAAACTTAGAAGGAGTATAGTAATAAGAAGGATTATTATTAGAGGGTTTAGAACTAGTAGTAGTAGTAGTAAATATAATATAGAAAGAATATAAAAAAGAGAAGTATAAATAGAAGAATAATAAAATAGTAATATTATAATAGGTATAAAATAGAAGGTTATATAATTCTAAAGAGAGAAGGATAAGTTTATATAAAGAGGGAAAAAAAACTTTTTATAGATTAATAATAAGAAGAATATAGTATGAAATTACTTAGAGTAAATATAATATAAATTGTCTTATTAATAAAACTATTTAATATTAGTAATATTTCAATTTTCTTATTAGTAAGACTATTTAATATTAATAGTATTTAGAAGAAGTATCTAGGGTAGATTTCTCTAATTAATTAGATTAACTTAAGTAACTAGATATTACTAGTATATTATTAAAGTTATTAAGATTAGATATTACTATAGTAATAAAGTAGAAGGATAGTAGGAAGTATACTATAAACCTAAGCCTTAGGGTTTATATAGGATATTACTATTAGAGTTCTATATAACTACTATCCTTATAATTTAGTAAAGAATTCTTACCTTAAGTATAAATTCTTTAAGTTTATTATAATACTATTAAAGTACTACTAAAGTATCTCTTAGGGCTAGCTTCTAATATAAAAGAATAATAACTTTCTAGTAATAATACTATTTTATTAAATAAATACTTTGAGTAGTAAATTAAATACTTTAAGTATAATTTCAACTTTATACTACTTAACTTCTCTAATATATACTTTTATACTTTTGTTAATAGCTTATTTACTAATAATACTAACTTCTTATTTTAACTAGGATTTATAATAATCTTAAGTTAAAAGACTATCATTAGTAATAGCTAATTTAACTTCTATAGTAATTTTATATATTATTCTTTTATTAAAAGTAAAAGAATTATTAAAAGTATACTTACTTTAGAAATTTATATTACAATAATTAATATAAACTTTACTTATAATATAGTTATATTACTTAAGAAAACCTTCTAGTATTTAAATCCCTTTCAAATTCTAAGTATTATATATACTAATTTATATTTCTTCTATAAGTATCTTATTAAACTGAATATTATTAAAGAAAAGTATTTTATAATTAATATTATAATATTGAAATAGTTATATAAATACTATAAGTTTTATGAAGTATAGTATATTAATAGGAATAATAATGTTATTAATATTTTTATAAAGAATATATTAAATTGTATTCTTACGAGATTTGCTGATTTAAACTATATAATAATTCAAATAGAAAGATAAGTAATTTGAGTAAAATAGATAAATAAATATTTAAGTATTATTAAAGCAAAAGGATCTAAATTATTAAAAGTATTATTCTTTATATTAATAGATAGGTATTAAAATATATAGTAAAAAGAAAAGGTTGTTAGTATTTATTATATTATACTATAAGGTATATACTAACTATATATATTACTATATATATTACAGTATACCTTCTATATCTTACTAGTAATAAGTGCTAGGTATTTAGTACTAGCTATAGCTATATAAATAGTAATTAGTAAGTAATTACTATACTATAGATCTAGAGCCTTATATAATAATATATATTATATAATATAGAAATAATAATAACAAATAACTAGAATACTACTTTGCACCTATACGATAAGATTATATACAGCATGCATTACCCTCTAGACAAACTAACATTTACTTATAATATTATAGGAGATATTATTGTATTATATATTTAATATCCAATTATATATATGTCTTTACTGATTTTCTCTTATACATCTCAAAGGTCTAAATAGATATATTTCAATAGGTTAATCCTGATTATTATTACTTTAAATACTTAATATATATTAATACAACTATAATCTTTAGTAAATATTCTAAAGTTTGTATCTTTCTTTTGTCTTTAGCAGCTATAGTAAACTATAGAGGCTTTAAACCTATTTCTAATTGTAATAGTTATTAAGGTTATTAAAGAGTTATTTTAAATTAGTATAACTAATATCTCATAATATATATATATCTATATATTTATATAATAAATATTCTATTATATACTTATTTATAAAGTCCTATCTAACATTATAGCTAATATATCGCGTAATAATTATCTATATTTTATTTTTGTAGATATTATAGTCTTAATTTATATACTTACTACTTAATTAGTATATTCTACTAAATAATGCTTTAATTTGCTTATAAGGTTAGTCGAAAACACTTTATTACCTTAGAGATATCTAGTAGTCTTCTCTAAAGTATATATAGAATTTCAAAGGTTTCTATAATGTTAATTATTATTATTTTTAGTTAGAGATATCTTTTATAGTAAAGTTTTATAATATAAATATAATTATCTAAGTATTTAGGTTAGTTAACTATAAGCTTAATATTAATATATTCCTAATAATGAATTTTAATTATATTATTGAAATCAGAGTTATTTCTACCTTTAAACTATTTAGTATAGAAAGTTATTATTTTATAATAAATATAAGCTTTTCAATTTCTAAGAATTGTTTGAAATATCCCCGGTTTGTTTTAATCTCTTTTTGGAATATTAGTAAGCTTTCTCGTTGTATTTAATACTTTCTTCTATTTATTAAGTTGGTATATTCTTATTGAATACTTCTTTTAATTTCTCTTTTATAATAGTTTTTTTTATAGGGAAATATATATTTCTACATTTTAACTAGCTCTTTAATAATTATAATATCATTTTCTATTATATTAAAATATACTTCTTCTTAATTTTAGAAATCGTTTTAATAAGTATCTTATAAATCTTTCAAATAGAAGTATAACTCTTTCTATACTTATATATAATAGTAAATATATATATTATTAATACTTATATTATTATTAGAAAGTATAATTATTCTTCTCTACTATTAAAATATAACTTTCTTATATCTACTAAATAGTATCTGTATCTTAATTTATTTAAATATTATTTTATATTTATTAATATAAACTATTATACTCTAGTAATTCTATATTTCTCTAGAATTATTAATAAGGTCTGGAGAAGAAGATATAATTCAAGGTAAAAGGTTATAAGAATGTTTATAATTAGTATAGTTTTACTTTATCTTAATTATAAGTATATTTCTAAAAGCTATAACTTTAGAAATATATATACCTATTAGATGAATTATAACTATTAAATAGAAATTTCTTTCTAATAGAACTTTCTATATACTCCTTTGTCTAGAATCTTGAAAATCTCTTTAAGTAGACTTTAGTTTAATTATTGTAATTCATAATATATAAGAGAAATAGTATAGCTTTATTAGTTAGGAATAAAGTTAAAACTAATAATATAAGTAATCTAATCTGTTAAACTATAGTTATATAGATATACTATTAGTAGTAGATAAGAATAATAGAAAATAGAAAATAAGTCCTATAGGTTATAATATGTTGAACTAGTAATAGGTAACTAGTAAAAGGTCAAAGGGAATCAACAACTCTCACTTATCAAAAAATAGGTCATTTAGAATGATATCTGAAAATAGTACTAATATTAACATAAATAGTAATAATAAAAGGAAGTTCTAGTTCTATAGGAAGTAGGGAACTTCAAGGTATTAATATCTAAATAGAGTTTATTTTCAGAAAAGTTAATTTTATATTATATAGAGCTTTCAGCTATATTACACTTAGGCTACTAAGTAGTCTATTTACTAAATATTCTAATATTATAATTTAATCAATTTAGAGTATAAATAATTCAGGTAGTATAACCTTAATTCTAATAATTAACTTTCTATAATAAATAGAAAATATAAAGTTATAGGACTAATAGTAAGTACTTAAGCTTTTAAATACCTAAAATAGGTTATTAGGATTAATAGAATAATAGTTAAATAGTTAGAACTCTAATATCCCCCCTTAAGGTATATAAAATAAACAAATCTTTTATAGTTTAAAAAGCAGTAAAAACTCTAAAAACTATATAGGAAAAATAGAGAAAGATCTATAAAAGATTAAAGTCTGAAAAGCCTAAAACCTAGAAAAGGTTTGAAAGAAAAAACTTCAAAATAGAATAAAAGAAATCAGGAAAAATTAGAAAGACCTAAAACTAGTAAAAGGTAAAGGAAAAGATTAATCCTCGGAAAATAGACTATTAAGACTATTTCTTTTATAAAAGAATTAAATATTAAAATTATTCTATAAAGTCTTCTTAATAATATTATTAAATTTAACTCAGCCTAAAAGCTTTATTAATAAATTAGCTATATTATTATTTATATTAATATAATAGAAATTAATCTGATTATCTTAAATAAGATTTCTAATATAGTGATAATAAATATTAATATATTTAGCTTTTTTATAGAATTTAGTATTTTCAGTAAACTTTTTAGCTAATTAATTATTTATAAAGATAATTAGCTTATTAATAGCTTTAAATCCTAAGGTTTTATTAATATAACTAAAGTTATTATATAAGTAAATAGCTTCTTTAGTAATATCTACTAGAGCTATATACTTAGTTTAATAAATAGATAAAACTACTATTTTTTATTTAGCTACGCTATAATTTATAATATTATAAAAATCTAGGCAAAATATATATATTAAAATAGATTTTCTATGATTAATATTTCTAGCCTAATCTAAGTCTGTAAACCTAAATAAATTAAAAGGATTAATATTATTATAGTTATAAATTAATTTATAATTAGGGTTCTCTTTTAAGTAACCCTATATCCTATTAAGGGTAATAAAATATTCTTTAGAAGGATTTAAAGAAAATCGAGAATAAGTAGTAACAGCTAGAGTAATATCTAGCCTAGTTTTTAAAACTAAATATAATAAAGCTCCTACTTCTTTCTAGTGTTCTAATATCTCTTCTTTAGTAGTATTATCCGTATTAATAAAAGGTTAAGCTTTATTATCTATTAGAATATTAAAGCTATAGATATCCTTTCTATTAAAGTTAATAAGAATTTTATTAGTATATTTAAACCAATTTATTTCTATACTTTTATTTTTATAATTAACGATTAAATTATTACCTAAAAAAGTATTAAGCTCTCCTAGATCTTAGATTTTTATATCTTTTTTAAAACTACTATAAATACATTCTAAAGTAGTAGAAATAATAGCTCCTAGTAGTATATTATTAATATAATATATTAAAATAGCTAAATATTTATTTTTATTAAGAGTAATATTAAGTATAAATATTCCTTCATCATAGGGAGATACTTTAAAACCAATCTTATATAAGATAGATTTAAAGTATAAATACTAAAGCCTAGGGCTCTGTTTTAACTTATATAAAACCTTATTTGATAAACAAACAAAAGGCTGATTCTTATAGTTAGTACTATAAACTAAACTTTTAGAACCTTTATTATAAATATAGCTAGTAAGTAATTTAATATATATCTTTTTATCTATTTTTATATAAAAGAATATAGTAATAGTATTATATGGAATTAAAATCTAGCTATAATAAATAAATATAATTAATATATATCTATAGCTTTTAGGCCTATAAGTAGTATTAAAAGTTTCTAAATAATTACTATGAGAATACTAGTTAAAACTTTAAGTAACCTATCTAGCTTTATATATAGGATTATTAAGATCCTGATTATTAGGTTTTATTTTATAAATCTATCTACTTTTTAATATATTAATATTATTCTTTTGAATAAAAGAAATATTAAATAGTAGTATAATAATCTAAACTTCTATAGGCTTAATAGACTTAATCTTTTTATTTATAACTTAAAGTTAATTATTACTAAACTAGGAACTTATAACTTTTCAAAACGTGATTAATTCTTCTAGAATATTAACTAATAATATATATTTAATAGTATAAAAATTACTATATGTATTAATAAATTAGTTATTATTATAATTATATCAATTATAATTAGTATAAAAAACTAAGGAAGGATAGTTTTTAACTATAAGGAGTATATTATCTTTATATAAATACTATTTATAGTTTTTTTTAATTTCTAGATTTAAAGAAGGAATCTCTATAGATATAATAAATTTTTTATTAAAGTTCTTATTACTATTTATAACTCTATTAGGATAAATTATAGAAGGACTACTTAGCTTTTCATTAGGAGAAAAATCTAAGTGATTATTACTATTATCAACTTTATTAAGAAGAAGAAAATAACTAGTATCTTTAGTAGAATTATAAACTTTACTAGATTTAATAATAATTAGATTCTAAGACCTACTTCTTATAGAATTTAAACTTCTGATTATTATTACTATTTCTATTAATATTAATACTATTTTTAAATATTATTCTAATTAATTTATTCTTTTATAACTAAGAATTATTAATTCCTTTTAACCTTTTACTAGTTATTTATTATTAGTTTAATAGGTTGTAAGCCTAGTTTTATGTTAACTTTCTTTTTATATTATATTTCTATCTATACTTATTATTAATATTGATATCTATATATTTATTAATATTTATTTAAGTTATACTAGAAATTATACTAATTAACTTTAAACTTCTCTATATTTATCTATCTATATAAAGTTTCTTTTAACTATTTCTATAAGACTTTATAGTTTATTTTTTTTATACTTATTTTAACTAATTCATTAATTTGTCTTATAAATTTATTAGTTTAATATTAGATAAATCTATAATAAGATTATACTAATTAAAGTAATAGGTTTACTATTAAGCTAATAAAAGAAATAATTAAATAATAAGAATTAAAAGTCTCTTATATTTTAAGTCTATTAAGACTTTTTATAAACTAGGTTTTAGATCTACTAAGACTTTTTATAAACTANGTTTTTAAATCTACTAAGACTTTTATAAATTAGAATTTTAAGTCTATTAAGATTTTTATAAATTAGAATCTTAAACTTTTTAATACTTTTATAAATTAGAATTTTAAGTTATTTCTAACTTTTAGTAAAAAGTGTCTTTTATAAGATTTAAATTTTAGACTACTATAAACTATAGGAGTATTAATCTATTATTAAATTAGTAAGTTATATTATTATTAATTTCTTAGTTAATAATAGTTTACTAGAGTTAAACCCTAAGTATTTTAATTTTACTTTAGGATTTTAATTAATTCTTTATTAAATTATTATTTTACTTTTTTAAATTATTATTTAAGAATATAAATAACTCTAAATTATATTTTATCTTTAAATCAAAAGAGACTTAGAATTATAATATTTAATCTATCTATATTAAAGTTTTACTTATTAATTAAAATATCTTTCTAGATTTAACTAAGTTTATTTCTAGAGATAATACTAATAAGTATAATAAGATTCTTAGTTATATATAATTAAATTATAAGAATAGTTTTTTAAGAATTTTTAAGAATAATAGTAATATTTTTAATATATTTAATTATTTCAAAAGGTTTTATAAATTAACTAATTTTTCTAATAAGTTTCTTATTTATAAAAAACTCTTTAATATTATTCTTAGTAATTTTCAATCTATAGAAAAATATTTAAATAAAATAAAAAACTTATTAATAACCTTTATTATAATAGAATTAAATTACCTAACTAAATTATTATTATTTATATCTTAAATAATTTAAATAAAAATTATAAAAATTTTATTATTTTAATTATTTAGAATTTTAAATCTAATAAAGATTCTTATAAGTTAGATTCCTTATTCTCTAATCTATAAGATATATTTAAAAGGAAAACTTAGATTTTTTTAATTAGTTTTATAATTAAAAAGAATTTTAAGAATATAATTATTAAATAGTCTTCTTTTAAAATTATTAAAAAACCCCAAAAGAAATAAAAGGGTATTTTTTATAATTATTATAAAAAAGCTAATTATACTAAAAGAATCTATTTTAATCTTTATCTTAAAGGAACTCCTATTTAAATAAAATCTAAAGTTAATAAGAATCCTCTTAAGTCTTTTAAAAAGAAAATAAATAAAAAGAATAAGAATTTAAAGTTAATTAATATTATTTTAACTTAAGAAGAAATAATTAAAAAGATTTCTGATAATATAACTAAAGATTTTATATATCTTAATTCTATACTAAAAGAAGAAAAAAAGAAAAAAATAAAAAAGAAGATATTAAATTTAAAAATATAATTCTAATTTAACTTTTTCTTAAAAAGACTTTTATTAAAAAGATTCTAGATATTTTAATTTCTAAGAAGATTTAATAAGTTAGAAGTTCTATTCATTAAACTAAAGCTATTCTATTCTTTATTAATATTAAAACTACTATTTATATAGTTAAAAGTTATAATTTCTTAATTAATAGAACTAAGACTTTTTTACCTATTAAATAGAGAAATACTAAAGAGATTATTTAAATTATAAAAAGTAATTTAAAAATTATCTTAAATAATACTAAATATCTTTTATATAATATTTATTATATATTATAACTAGGTATTAATCTATTAAATTAGTTTAAATTTAACTTAACAGGAATATTATCTATTTTCTTAATAAATTTATACTATATAATATTAAATAGGATAAATTCTTATTTATAAGAATTAAGGTTAATAATTTCTATAAGTTTAGAATTCCTCTTTAATTAAAATAAATAGGTTTTAATATTAATATTACTAATATTAATAATTTAGAACTATAGTATAATAGAATAAGGTATATTAGTAATATTATTAAGTTAATTAATAATATAATAAAAAATATTAATTATAAGTATTTAAAAAATAATAAACTAGCTATTTATAAAGTATATTTTAAAAGTAAGTTGATTAATAAGATTAATAGAGATTTATATACTTTTAAAAAGTTTAAATATCTTAATTATACTAGTTTAGATTTATATAGACTTATTTTACTAGAGATTTATAATTATTATAAATATTCCATCTTATTTATAAATAGATATAATAGATTTATCTAAGAGAAATTATTAAGAAATAGAACTTCTAAAGAAATTATTTTAATTTTTTAAAAGTTTATTAATATAACTAATAATAATAATAGTAATAGGAAAATTAAAAAAGTTAATATAGATAGTAGTTTTAAGTTTTCTAATAATAGAATAAAAATTATTTATTTTTATAATAGTATTATTTATAATATAAGACTATTTTATATTTATAAGTCTAATAGTTTAATTAAGAAAGTTATAAGAATTATAATAAATAAAATTAGAACTTTTTTCTATAATTCTAATTTATTTTTATATTTTTAGAAGTTAGTTATTTTAGCTTCTATTTATATTTAGAATAAGATATCTTATTTTTTTATTAAGTTTAAAATTCTATATAAGTTAAAGAATAAGAAGAAATTTTTTATTAATAATATAAAAATATAAAATAGTACTTACTACTATAAAGTTAAAAGTAAGTATTCTAAGAAGTTTAATTTAAAAATAAAAAAGATATTATAATTACTTATAATTATAATACCTATTTAGTTTAGAATTTTTAAGTTTATAGAACTATTTTATCTAGAAATATAAATATTCTTAAAAACTAATTTAATTTTTAATAAAAAAGAAGTTATTTAATTTTAATAATATTATAACTACTAGGTCTAGTTAATTTAGTAAAAAGAATAAGTCTAATTAATTTAATTTCAATAATTCTTTTTAGATTCTAATTATTATTAAGTTTAATGGAATTTATTTTCTTCTTTTTAATGAACCTAATAATAGTAATCTTAATTTAGATCTTTCTCTTAATAAGGAATTAAGTAGTTTTTCTATAATTTATCTTAATAAGATTATAAATAGTAAAAAGAACTTTGATAAAAAGTTTACTATATCTATAGAGATTCTTTCTTTAAGTTTAGAAGTTTAAAAGGATTATAAATAGTATTTATATAAACAGAATATACTCCTTATAGTTAAAAACTATCTTTTTTTAGTTCTTGATACTGATTATAACTAATATAATTATAATTATAATTTATTTATTAATATATATAGTAATTTTATATTACTAAATATATATTATTAGTTAATATTCTAAATAAACTATTTATTCTTTTTAAAGGTATAAATTCTCAGTTTAATAAAAATTAAATTTAAATTATAAATAAAGAAG
>AMCV02000003.1:423538-476679 GCA_000350065.2 Colletotrichum orbiculare MAFF 240422
CTTCTTTATTTATAATTTAAATTTAATTTTTATTAAACTGAGAATTTATACCTTTAAAAAGAATAAATAGTTTATTTAGAATATTAACTAATAATATATATTTAGTAATATAAAATTACTATATATATTAATAAATAAATTATAATTATAATTATATTAGTTATAATCAGTATCAAGAACTAAAAAAAGATAGTTTTTAACTATAAGGAGTATATTCTGTTTATATAAATACTATTTATAATCCTTTTAAACTTCTAAACTTAAAGAAAGAATCTCTATAGATATAGTAAACTTTTTATCAAAGTTCTTTTTACTATTTATAATCTTATTAAGATAAATTATAGAAAAACTACTTAATTCCTTATTAAGAGAAAGATCTAAATTAAGATTACTATTATTAGGTTCATTAAAAAGAAGAAAATAAATTCCATTAAACTTAATAATAATTAGAATCTAAAAAGAATTATTGAAATTAAATTAATTAGACTTATTCTTTTTACTAAATTAACTAGACCTAGTAGTTATAATATTATTAAAATTAAATAACTTCTTTTTTATTAAAAATTAAATTAGTTTTTAAGAATATTTATATTTCTAGATAAAATAGTTCTATAAACTTAAAAATTCTAAACTAAATAGGTATTATAATTATAAGTAATTATAATATCTTTTTTATTTTTAAATTAAACTTCTTAGAATACTTACTTTTAACTTTATAGTAGTAAGTACTATTTTATATTTTTATATTATTAATAAAAAATTTCTTCTTATTCTTTAACTTATATAGAATTTTAAACTTAATAAAAAAATAAGATATCTTATTCTAAATATAAATAGAAGCTAAAATAACTAACTTCTAAAAATATAAAAATAAATTAGAATTATAGAAAAAAGTTCTAATTTTATTTATTATAATTCTTATAACTTTCTTAATTAAACTATTAGACTTATAAATATAAAATAGTCTTATATTATAAATAATACTATTATAAAAATAAATAATTTTTATTCTATTATTAGAAAACTTAAAACTACTATCTATATTAACTTTTTTAATTTTCCTATTACTATTATTATTATTAGTTATATTAATAAACTTTTAAAAAATTAAAATAATTTCTTTAGAAGTTCTATTTCTTAATAATTTCTCTTAGATAAATCTATTATATCTATTTATAAATAAGATGGAATATTTATAATAATTATAAATCTCTAGTAAAATAAGTCTATATAAATCTAAACTAGTATAATTAAGATATTTAAACTTTTTAAAAGTATATAAATCTCTATTAATCTTATTAATCAACTTACTTTTAAAATATACTTTATAAATAGCTAGTTTATTATTTTTTAAATACTTATAATTAATATTTTTTATTATATTATTAATTAACTTAATAATATTACTAATATACCTTATTCTATTATACTATAGTTCTAAATTATTAATATTAGTAATATTAATATTAAAACCTATTTATTTTAATTAAAGAGGAATTCTAAACTTATAGAAATTATTAACCTTAATTCTTATAAATAAGAATTTATCCTATTTAATATTATATAGTATAAATTTATTAAGAAAATAGATAATATTCCTGTTAAGTTAAATTTAAACTAATTTAATAGATTAATACCTAGTTATAATATATAATAAATATTATATAAAAGATATTTAGTATTATTTAAGATAATTTTTAAATTACTTTTTATAATTTAAATAATCTCTTTAGTATTTCTCTATTTAATAGGTAAAAAAGTCTTAGTTCTATTAATTAAGAAATTATAACTTTTAACTATATAAATAGTAGTTTTAATATTAATAAAGAATAGAATAGCTTTAGTTTAATGAATAGAACTTCTAACTTATTAAATCTTCTTAGAAATTAAAATATCTAGAATCTTTTTAATAAAAGTCTTTTTAAGAAAAAGTTAAATTAGAATTATATTTTTAAATTTAATATCTTCTTTTTTATTTTTTTCTTTTTTTCTTCTTTTAGTATAGAATTAAGATATATAAAATCTTTAGTTATATTATCAGAAATCTTTTTAATTATTTCTTCTTAAGTTAAAATAATATTAATTAACTTTAAATTCTTATTCTTTTTATTTATTTTCTTTTTAAAAGACTTAAGAGGATTCTTATTAACTTTAGATTTTATTTAAATAGGAGTTCCTTTAAGATAAAGATTAAAATAGATTCTTTTAGTATAATTAGCTTTTTTATAATAATTATAAAAAATACCCTTTTATTTCTTTTGGGGTTTTTTAATAATTTTAAAAGAAGACTATTTAATAATTATATTCTTAAAATTCTTTTTAATTATAAAACTAATTAAAAAAATCTAAGTTTTCCTTTTAAATATATCTTATAGATTAGAGAATAAGGAATCTAACTTATAAGAATCTTTATTAGATTTAAAATTCTAAATAATTAAAATAATAAAATTTTTATAATTTTTATTTAAATTATTTAAGATATAAATAATAATAATTTAGTTAGGTAATTTAATTCTATTATAATAAAGGTTATTAATAAGTTTTTTATTTTATTTAAATATTTTTCTATAGATTGAAAATTACTAAGAATAATATTAAAGAGTTTTTTATAAATAAGAAACTTATTAGAAAAATTAGTTAATTTATAAAACCTTTTGAAATAATTAAATATATTAAAAATATTACTATTATTCTTAAAAATTCTTAAAAAACTATTCTTATAATTTAATTATATATAACTAAGAATCTTATTATACTTATTAGTATTATCTCTAGAAATAAACTTAGTTAAATCTAGAAAGATATTTTAATTAATAAGTAAAACTTTAATATAGATAGATTAAATATTATAATTCTAAGTCTCTTTTGATTTAAAGATAAAATATAATTTAGAGTTATTTATATTCTTAAATAATAATTTAAAAAAGTAAAATAATAATTTAATAAAGAATTAATTAAAATCCTAAAGTAAAATTAAAATACTTAGGGTTTAACTCTAGTAAACTATTATTAACTAAGAAATTAATAATAATATAACTTACTAATTTAATAATAGATTAATACTCCTATAGTTTATAGTAGTCTAAAATTTAAATCTTATAAAAGACACTTTTTACTAAAAGTTAGAAATAACTTAAAATTCTAATTTATAAAAGTATTAAAAAGTTTAAGATTCTAATTTATAAAAATCTTAATAGACTTAAAATTCTAATTTATAAAAGTCTTAGTAGATTTAAAAACNTAGTTTATAAAAATTCTTAGTAGATCTAAAAACTAGCTTATAAAAAGTCTTAATAGACTTAAAATATAAGAGACTTTTAGTTTTTATTATTTAACTATTTCTTTTATTAACTTAATAATAAACCTATTATTTTAATTAGTATAATCTTATTATAGATTTATTTAGTATTAAACTAATTAATTAATAAGAGAAATTAATTAATTAGTTAAAATAAGTATAAAAAGAATAAACTATAAAGTCTTATAGAAATAGTTAAAACAAGCTTTATATAGATAGATAAATATAGAGAAGTTTAAAGTTAATTAGTATAATTTCTAATATAACTTAAATAAATATTAACAAAAATATAGATATCAATATTAATAATAAGTATAAATAGAAATATAATATAAAGAGAAAGGTTAACATGAAACTAGGCTTATAACCTATTAAACTAATAATAAATAACTAGTAAAAGGTTAAAAGGAATTAATAATTCTTAATTATTAAAGAATAAGTTATTTAGAATGATATTTAAAAATAGTACTAATATTAATATAAATAGTAATAATAATAGGAAGTTCGAATTCTATAGGAAGTATGGAACTTCGTAGTATTAGTATCTAAATAGAATTTATTTTTAGAAAGGTTAACCTTATATTATATAGAGCTTTTAGCTCTATTACGCTTAGGCTATTAAGTAGTCTATTTACTAAATACTCTAATATTATAATTTGATTAATTTAGAGTATAAATAATTAAAGTAGTATAACCTTAACTCTAATAATCGATTTTCTATAATAAATAGAAAACATAGGGTTATGAGAGTAAAAGAGAATACTTAAGCCTTTGAATACCTAAAATAGGTTATTAGGATAAATATAAGTAATAGCTAAATAGCTAGAACTCTAACAAGATCTAATTCCTAGTCTTAATAGTTATTATTACTACTAAATGGTATTATGTTTAGACTAAGATTTAAATATAACTACTTCTTATACTACTTTTAATTAGAATATAGGTTTATACTACTAAGGGAATAAGACTCTGATTTATTATATATATAAAAGTATAGGTATACTTATATATTCTTCTGTTATACAGCTAGCTAGAGTATATATAAAGGTAGGGTTTATTTCTAATAGTTATCCTCTAGATAAACTGATAGTATTAATATCAGCTACCTTATAATAGCTACTATTCCTAACTGGCTAGCTTATTTCTATATAAAACTAATAATTCTAGTATTTTTATCTTAGCGAAAAAGAAGTAGAGAGATCTAGAGAAATTCCTTTAAATACTAAAGATAGATTATAATATAGTGAAAATACTTATAAAATTGTAAGTATAGTATAGACTTCTATTACTATTATAATGAAATATTAAATAGAGTTTCTTAAGATATTAAAACTAAAGCTTATAGTATGATAGTATATACTAGATAAAAAGTAATGGTGAATAGTAAGAAGAATATTAACTCTAATATATATTGAAAGTATTAGATGATTCTAATCTATAGAAGTTAAAATAGACTAAAGATAATAGTATTCTTCTAGTAAGATACTTCTTAGTAACTATTCTATATAATAGAAACTCTATATAATTATAGATATTATATTTATGTAGAGTTCTATTTAGTTCTATCTTTGGTTATATGAACTTTTATGTTGAGTAGCCTTCTCTCTTTCTAATACTTTCAATTGTTATACTTAGTTTTTTAGCTATTAAAAATAGCATGTCAAATCATAGTCAATAGTACGAGAAATCTATAGATACATAGTTTATTCTATTTGAAGAAGCTTTTCACTTTTAGAAATAGTTTTATGATATTATATTATATTGAAAGTATTTAAGAGAACTTTAACTGATCTCTCTACTTTCCTCTTACTGAGATAAAAATACTTAAAGCCCCTAGTTTTATATAGAACCAACGTAATTAGTTAAGAGTAGTAGCTATTATAAAGTAGCTGATATTATTATTATAATTCTCTAAAGGCTTAGCTACAATAATATTCTATATAAATAAAATATAGGCATGCCTACTATAGATATATTATTATAATATACAGCTAACTAGAATACATATAAATATAAAGCTTATTTCTAATACAATCTAGTATACTCTCTCAAATTAGATAGGATAAGTATACCTATAGGGTAATCTGTTCTAATTAGTAGATTTAATATCCTTATGTCAGCTATTTTATAATAGCCATTATTTTTAACTAGCTACCCTATTTCTATATAAAACTAGTAATCTTGAGGACTTTTATCTCAGTAAAGAGTAGGTAGAGAGACTGAGGAAAATTCTCTTAAATGTTTAAGATATGTTATAGTATAATCAACTTACTTATAATAACTCCAGTATCATATTTACTGTTAACATTGGTAAAATAAAATATTATTTAGAACTTGTTGATATACTGAAGTTATGTTATGTAGTATTATGGTAAGTATTAAGTCAGAATGACTTCTTGAAGAAGTAAAAATAATACTAATCTTAGGTGGTATAAAAGGCTTTTAAGTTATTTTAGTATATAAATATCAAAACAATATTAGATATAATATTTCTCTAATAGAATCCCTCTTAGTAAACTTTATGATGATAGAGATTCTATATGTTTATAGATAGATTTTAATAAAGAAGCTATATTTAGCTTTTCTAATAGTTAATCTTATTTTCCTTTCAACTAGTTTTCTCTTCTTCTAACTTTCTTAGCTTTTATATTTAGTTTCTTAATTATTAAGAGTAATTAGTAAGATAGTAATAAATATTAATAGTATAATATAAATATAATTTGTACTATATAGAAGGTTATTACTTTCTGAAAGAACTTTATTATATTCTATTGGAATAGAAATACAATTAGTTATCTTATATTATAAAGTATGTAATAATTTCATATACTGCTATATGTATAGTAAAATAAGCGCCAGCCGCTTAGGTCAGAATAATTAAAGTAAGTAAATAAAATAACTTCTCTTGAACTTAATCCTAAAATAATAGAGATAGTAGGAGGAGTAATCTAGAAAAGTATATTAAATAAAGAGTATTATATTTATAGATCTATAGTATAAAAAGCACTTTAATTACTAACGTAGGATTCTGAAAGCGAAAAGAGTAGACTAATATATAGATTCTATATTCTCTATTATTATTTATAAGATAAATACTATAGATATAAGTCTATAGCAACTACATGAACTTCTTATGTAATAATAAAACTTCAAAACTATGCTTATTATAATCTTCTCTCTAGATTTATTAAAAGTCTTATATAGTATATTTAATCTAATAGAGAGTTTACCCATAGAGTATTATATACTCAGCCCCCCGCCTAATAAGTAGCCTTATATAACACCTAGTAAATAATCTCTATAATAGGAAAATACCTAGTTATATACTATAGTCTATATATATTTCTATAGGTAAATATAATTAGAAACACCTAGTAGTATAACTACTAATTTAAACCTAACTCTAACCAAAAAGCTATGTATATATAACAGCGAAAAAATAATAAAGTAACAATTAGATATACAAGCTTATCAACATAAGGCATATAATAGTCTATATAGTAGTAGCTTCAAAGTATTAAATTTACTATAATAATACTTATAATATTAACTCATACTATCTATATATTAATAATACTACTACTATATTTTAATAATACTAGCTATAAATATAGAAGAAAGTAAGAGTATGAAGATATATACTGTATAGTTTGTATAGAAAGCTGGAATAACTAAGATTATCTTATATTATATAATATAGTAACTTGAGGTTACTATAAGATAAAAGCCTTCTTATAACTACTACTAGTTAGCCTATTAAGTTGAAATCTTATAACTTATAGAGATCTATCTTTTATTATTATTATACTTTTTCTTATTAGATCTCTAACTATTCCCTTATAATTCTTTAACTTATACCTCCTAAAGGAGTAAAGCTAGAATTTCAATAATAACTCTATTATGACGAATAGTTACTAAACACTCAATATTTGCATTCAAAACAGCTACATCTAAATATATAGCATCTAAATATACAGCATCTAAATATATAGCATCTATAGCTATATTAAAAATAACTATATCTAAAGAAGAAGAAACTTTAGAAGCTATTAGTAAGTATATAGTAATAGTTATACTACTAGAACCAACTCTTTTAACTACTAATAAGTTAAGTAATATAGTAGTTTATATTATAGTATTCATAACTATACTATTAGAATAAAATAATACTACTATAGTAGTATTTATCTACTTTTCTGAGTAATAGTTACTCTTTATAGAGATAATCTTAGTGCGGTTATTTAGTAGTAAACTTATAGTGATAATATTATTAATTCTAGAGATTTTAATATCTACTTCTAATTATAAGGATTATTTAAAATCTTCTAGTTATTCTTATAGCTTCTTTTATAAGGATATTATTCTATATAAAGTTGAAAATTAGTTAATAGTAATTTCAGATAGCTATATGTTATAACTATAGACTTCTAATATATATAAGATTTACTAGGTTATAATAATGTTGTTATATAGTTTATAAACCTAGTAGTATAACTATTGTTATATTATACCAGACTTTACATAGGATGATTTTATAATATTTATTTGCTACTTATTAACTAATTCTATTCTATAAGAGTTATACTGATATAGAATACTTTATATATTTCAATATAAAAGCTATATATTCCTATTGAAGTTCCATACTAAATAGTTAATAATTTATAGAGTTCAAGATATCTCTATAGAAGCTTTAAAGCTTCATATTTTTATCTTTTTCTATTATTTTAAAATTAGGTTATAATAGTACTTATAGCATTAGAAGTTTGATAACTAGGTATTTAGTATAGTAAGTAGCCTCAGTAGCCAAACACTTATAAGAGATATTATAATTCTATAAAGAGAGCTTTAGTGGTATTAGAAGTACTACTACTAAAAGGTTAGTATTCAAGCGTCTTAAGGAGACTGATACTTCAGAAGGCTCTCTAGTAAAAAGGTTGCGTCTAAAGAATTACTCTTTATTTGAAATACATAGTAAGTTAGATTATATTATAATTACTTATTACTATAATAAGTTCTATACATTCTGCTAGAAACCAGGCTACTCTAAAAGAGTTTATTATAACTATTTTAGTACTAAAAGTACAGTATAACTTTAGAGTTATATTAAACCTAAGGTTAGGAACTTATAATATAATAAAAGTATTCTAGAAGATAGATAATCTAATAAGTATATACTAATACTTTAATAGTTGAATTGACTATAAGAAGTTTTAAATATCTAATTAGTATTAAGATATCCTATAGGAAGCTTTATACGTATAAGAAGGAGTTAGATATTTTGAGTTTTATTCCAAAGATTTATAGTTAATATATTAGTCTTACTAGTCAATATATTGAAGTCTTACTAATAAGTAGGAAATCTTATAGATTGATATATCTATAAAAGGTCTTATTAACGTAATATTATAATAAGAGCCTAATGTATTAATATATATATAGGATGAGCCTTATCTATTAATATGTATATAAGAGGAACCCTTCTAATTTGTAATTCTTATTCTATTGTTTCAACTATCATCTTAACTACTAAAAAGCTAGCAAATAGCTAGTGAAGTTATTAAAGTAGTTATATAGTATTTATAGGTCTTAAGGCCTAAGGTTTCTAAAAAAAGGGGATAGCTATAAGGATATATATCCTATAGCTTGTATAGAGAGCTAGAATAACTAGAAGTATCTTATATTATATAATATAATAGCCTGAGGCTACTCTAAGATAAAAGCCCTCTTATAGCTACTACTAGTTAGCTTATTAAGTTGAAATCTCATAACTTATAGAAACCTACCTTTTACTACTATTACACCTTCTCTAACTAGGCTTTTAGCTATTCCCTTACAAATAGACTACAGACTAAGTAACCGTTCTTTAAAATACAAGTTAATAGTTATATATAATAATACTACTACTAATAATAATAATAATAAGAGTGGACCGCTTTTAGGTATTATTACTATACTTAACTTTTATAATTTCAATAAAAATATTTAATCTCATAAAAGTTAGTAATAACTATAAGAACTATAACTACTTTTCTGAAAACCCAAAAGAACTAGTTTTATATAAAGATAATTTTACTACTTTCTCCAGTCTTCTTAAAATAACTACAGTTATACTTAGTTTTAATATATTGTTAGAAAGTAAAACTAGAAACACAAAATTGAAATAATAAAGAAGAATCTAATACCTAAGAGTAAAATATTTAAGGATAACTCTAAATACTTCGAATATATCTTAGAAGTAACCTATTAGATACTATCTGAAAAAGTATATATTCTAAAACTTACTTATTATAGAAGTTGTTATTAACTCATAGTAGAAACAGCTACTAAAAGTAGACCTATTATATAATATAATATAAAGTTAAATATATCTTATTATATACTATTAGTATAATCTTACTATATAATATTTAGAGATATAAAGTAACTATAATTATAGTTATTAGTATAAGATAGTATTATAGAATACTATAGAAAGCTTGAGATTCTAATAGATTCTTATAAGGATTTCCTAATAGAAATCATAGGGATTTCCCTAAAGTTTCCTATTAGAAATTACTAAGGTTTCCTATCAGAAATCACTAAGATTTCTTATAAGTCTTCTCTAGGATTTCTTATTAGATCTCCTAGAGAATTCTTAGTTAAAATACTTTAGAAATCTAAAAAGATTCTTTATAGAAATAGAAGAATTATCAGCTTTTATATTATTATTTTACTAGTACTAGAGTATAATAATAAGTAGTATTTCACTATAGTTAATTATTAAAGTAAACGTCTTTAGTAATAAAGAAGTATTATATAATACTAAAGAAAGCTTAAGATTCTAATAGATTTTCATAAGGATTTCCTAATAGAAATTATAAGAATTTCCCTAAGATTTCCTATTAGAAATTACTAAGATTTCCTATTAGAGATTATTAGAATTTCTAGTAGGATTTCTCTAGGGTTTTATATTAGATTCTTAGAGAACTCCCAATTAAAATAGTTTAGAAATCTAAGTAGATGCTTTATAGAGGTAGAAGAATTATTTATTTTTATACTATTATCTTACTAATATTAAAATATAATAATTAATAATATAACTTATTTTTTATTATTAATACTTTAATTTACTCTATGAATAACGAATTAATATAACTAGTAAATATTAAATTAATAATAAATTCTAATATTAGAAAACAATTATAAGATTTCTCATTTCGTAAAGAATCATACTATTAAATAGTATAGAAATTAATAGATAATAAGTAAAATGAATATTATAATTATTTAATTGACATAATTTATATTTCTATTAAATCTCTTTTCAATAAACTAAGTAATTTCTATTTATAATATACATTTACTTTCTTTTTAATATTATTAAATATCATATAAGTTCAAACTATAAGTTTTAGTTGAAAAAGTTCTTTATAATTATTCTATATTACTTACTATATATCAATTCCTCTATATATATATATAAAATAGAAATTCAAATTCAAATTTTAACTTTAATAACTTATTGATAAAAGTCCTAATTATAATAATACTAAAGGAAGAATAATATTCAGATAACTTTTATTTATTGTAAGTAATTGATTTTAGAATCCCTAAGAAGAATTATAATTTCTATCTGATACTTTTTCAAACTTATATTTAAGTAAAGCTTTATTAAACCTGAAGTAGAAAACCTAAGAAATTAAAACTTCTAAGAGATTCAAAACCTATAAAAACTCCTAACTAAACTTAAAACACTTAAGCTGAATTCTTCTAACTTAATTTCTACTTATTCTTCCAACTAAACCTATTTAATTTAAACTAATAATCTTAATAACTTTACTTAAGCTATAATTATTTGAACTAAATAGAATCTTATTAAAATATTAAATATAATATTTATATAACTTATTTTAAGAAACATATTTAATATATTTAAACTTATTCCCCTTTTATATACTAAAAAAAGAGATATTAAAAATATCAATAGAAAGTTACTAAGAAATCATAATAGATATTATTAAATATTAAGAGTTATATATAAAATCTCCTATACTAACTATACTATTAATAACTCAAAAGCCTATTAATCCCTATTAAATATAAATCTAATCTAAAAGGAAACTAATATACTTCCTAATCTACTCCCTAATCTACCTCCTAATCTACCTCCCAATCTATTACTAAATCTACTACTAAACCTAAGTAACTTCCAAAAGCTATTAGCTACACCTTATTAAATATATAAAATACTTCAATTAAAATAGAATAGAAAATTAAATAACAACCCTCAAGGATTACTACTAAAGCCTTATTTACCAGTCATAATAAAGAAAAAGATTTAAAAATCAACTTACTAAATATAAACCTTTTAAAATATTACCATAGAATTACAAATTCAAACTAAAAGGAATCAGATTCATTAGTCCTTCTAACCAATATAATCTTTCCAGAAAGTTCAATATACAAAACATTAAAAAAGCTTATATAAATATTTAATAATTCATTAAAATAATAAAACTCCTTATAAACAACTCTAATTATTACTACTTAATACGTATCAAAAACATACCTTAATACCTCTATAGAATAACTTATAATTAATATATAATAGATCTTACTAATAAATAACGAAAAGCATTCTAATATTATCAATATAATTTAAAGAACTAAATTACCCTTCTGAAAGCCAGATTTAAAGTCCCCATTTGAATAATAAAATAAACACTTAAAAAGATTTATTACACTATAAATAACATCCACAACAAACTAGATCTCAAGATATTTACTATTAAGATTACAAATCTCATAAAATAAACACAACTCCATAAATCTAAAATTCTTAGAATAATCTATAAAAAATTGAACTCTAATCTCATTATAAAAATTCTAAAACTTGAACTAAATATTAAGAGAAATAGATAGATTAAATTTATAATAGATTATTAAAATAAATAAATAAGAAACATAACTTCCAGAGAATAAACAAACTTAAGAAGAAAACCTATTTAAAAATAACATACTAAACTTCAAAATACTATAAATCAAACAAATCACCAACTAAATCAACTATACAAAATACAGACTGACCCTTCAATATAATCTTTATTTAAAGTGAACTAATTTAACTAACTAAAATATACTACTGAAAACAACTTACTTTATTGATTAATCTAAAAAAAACTACTAACTAATACAAAATTCCTTTCTCTCAGAACAAAATAGAATAAACCTATAAGAAAATATAATTAATCTCAAAGAATAAATTCAAATACCAAACCAAGAAAGATTTTCACAATTAATACTTAAAGCCAAATCCCACTAATAAAAACAGGTTATAGAACTTTATAAATATACAAATTTCTTATCTTTATAATCATATTAACTTCAAAATTTAAGAAGATATAAAAGAAAAATCCTAAGAGTAATATAATATATATATTACTAATAATAGTTATAAAGCTATAGATTTAGAATATAGTATTTTAGATTTAAATTAAATAGAAAATATAAGTATTATTTTTAATAAATATATTCTAAGTACCTATTAAGAACTGTTAGAATACTAAGACAACTTCTTTATTTCCTCATGACACCTTAGTTATAATAAACTAATAAGTAAAAACATAAGAAAAGAAAATAATATTATCAAAATTACGAAAGGAAGATTAAACCTTCTTAGAGAAATAACTCTTAAGAATCAAAACCCCTTTTAGCATTCATACTATTAACTATTCTATATAAAAATACCTATACTCATATTAAAATATGAAACACATTAAATAATACTACTTTTAATATATATATTAATACTAAAGCTTTTTCAATTGAATGCCCAACTACAAATTTAATCCAAATTTCACTATATAATTATCAAAAGTAAAAGCCTTGTAAATTATAAATTAGACTATATTCTCTTTATTCTATCAAGAATCAATAAATAATTCACTCAAAATTATAAAACTTAACTTTAAAATTTAAGCAATAAACAAACTTAAAATTAGAATCCTATTAGACTAAGAATTCAATATTCGCAATAGAATTAACATTCTTAATACTGAGAAAATTATCAAAATTGAATTATACTAAAACCTTAAAGTCACAATATAAATATATACTAATAGAATACCTAATATCTATCTAGTAAAATTAACTAGAAGCCTAATACTTCCTCTAGAAATCCTAATATATATTCTAATTAATACCTCTGAAAATTTAAAACTAATATACTTATATTTCAACTTATTCATAATAGCATAATCTATATAATAACAAATCGGCAGCTATTAGTAGCTATATATAACTATTTGTTATACAACTAAAAAAACTATAAAACATTAGAATATTAGATATATTTCTACTAATTACTATAAGGAAACAATAATATACAACTTCAAAAAGATACAATTTCACCTTTTTACTATTTTAATACTGAAACCCTTACTTAAGTATTATAAATAAATTATTTAGTTACTTTTGCTCTGTATTTAGAATAGTATCTAAGTTCTTCACTCTATATATAGATTTAACTATAGATTTTATTTAATAGTAGTATTCATACTAATACTAACTTACAACTAGTTAGAATAGTAATAGAATTACCTATTATTATAGATAATTATACCCCTAGTTCTAATATTTAACTTTATAATAGTAGAGGACTTTATAATAATAATCTATATAAAGAGAACTTTATTAAGACTAAAGCTTAATACATATAGCTAAAAGTAACTACTAAGGTTATAAAGTCAAAAATCATTTTAAATCTCTTAAAGATAAGATAAAATAGAAGACTTATAATAACTAGATATTCTATAACCTATTATTCTTCTATATTCTTTATAATAGATTTAAAATCCCCTTAAAGTTTATATAGCTATTTATAAGAAGAAAGGTATAAGGTAAGTATAGTAATATTTACTTACAACCCCTATAACTAAAACTATTAATTTATCAGATTAAACCTCAATAAAATCATCTAAAAAACTATACTTTATAAGTAATTTATAGATATTCAAAGAATAATTATTAAGCTATCCTATAAACTACTATTTTAAGCTAAAGTTTTTAAAGACGAAACATTAATTAAATAATACTCTAATATTAATATAGTATTATAATACTAATCACTAGATACTTCAGAATATTATAATAATATAATTATAAGAGTTTTAAAAGTTATTAAATTATAGTAAGAATATTTATATCTATATGAATATTACTTAAATATTAACTATATTTAATTAATATATTAAGATTGTTTATTAATAAGAACAAGCTGAGTCCTACTATACTTATATAGGGATTATAAGTTAGTTTTTATTAATAATAGAAAGGTTTTATATTAATAGTATAAAGTCTTATCTTAGGAGTAAATAGGACTTAGTAGGGATATTACGGTTATAAATAATAAAATTGTAATAAATATTTAAATAGAACACTTATAGTTAGTACTAATTAAACATCTCGAGATGTTTAAATTATATATAGCTGTAAAGGTATAAAGGCGTAAGGTTATTATAAAAGAAGTTATTAGTTATTTATTATTTATAAAAAGGTTGATATAAAGTGGGTATAGTAGCTACTATAGCTATAAAGAGTTTAATCTTAGATTAACTAGAAGCTAGCTATAGTAGTCAGTAGGAAGGTGAGAGAGCTGAAGTGATACTTCAAGAGGTAATATATCTACTAATAGTTATAGTAGAAGGTAAGCTATTAGCCTCTTTTTTATAAATAGATTATATTAAGATTAAAAATTAGATTTAAAGTTCAACTCTAATAAAAATACAGTCCTTATACTACATAAAGTACCTACTTATAATTACTTAAAAAGGTTTTTCTAAAAAGTCTTTAAAATTATTACTAAATACTTAATCTTTCAAAAACTCAAAAAAGAACTTAATATAGAAGAATATAAGAAAATTATGATACTTCTAATGAATAATTATTATAAGAAGAGGGTAGTATAATACTTATATCTGATTAATTCAAAACACTATAAATTTCTAGATAATAAACTTAATAAAATATATGAAAGAAGATAATTCAAATAAATTAACCCCTATATAATATTTGGAATACTAATCTTCATAATTTAGAGAATGGTAAATAGAAAGAAAAAAGCTAAATAGTTATAGATTTAAAAATATTAAATAAAATCACAATCTTTAATATATATTGTATATTATGACAGTCTAAGGTTATTTAAGAATTCTATAGAAAGAATTTTATTATCATCATTAATACTAAGTAATACTTCTACTAAATATTAAATATTAAAAGTCACTAAGGATTAGTAATATTGATCAATTATTAAGAATAAGAAAAACTTATAGTAATACTAATAGGATTTAGAAACTTACTAATATATATTTGAAGATTTATAGATAAAATCCCTAAACTATATTAGGATTTTATCTAAACATGTATTCAAAATATTATAATTACCTTAGAAACTACGAATAAATACTACTAGGAATTAGATACTATTTTCAACTTATTTAATTGTTAAAACTTGAGACTTTTATGAAAGAAATATTTTATAGAGTTCCCCTTATTTGAATTATTAAAATTTATAATAAATAGTTTTAAACTTTCTAATACTAAGAATAGAATAGAAAAACTTAAAGATATCAAATTTTTAAAAGCTTTAATACAGTAGAGAAATAGATAGATCTAATAAAATATCTATAATATCTTATTCTAAAATATAGTTCTCGAATTAAATTTTCTCTAAAATAGGAAAATAAAACTATGAACTTTAAGACAAAAATAAATATTACTACTAGCTAAAAGTATGAGTATTATTATTTATAATTAATATTCAAACTAACCTAAAAGGAAAAAGACAACTTTAAAAATATTTAGATAATATTTATTATAAACCCTATTTTATTTACTACAATGTAAATTAAATACTATTTATTCAAATTAACACTTTTCAAAAATATAAATATAGCATGCTTCTTTTTTATATAAAAGATAAAGAAAGTAATTAGACACCTAGGAAACAAATATTATATACTTTAATTTAACTAATACTTTATATTAATTAAGTATTAGTAAAAATAAAAATATAATATTAACTAGTAGGACTAGAAGTCATATATTTAAACTGAGCTATTTAAAAAGCTAGGATATTAATTCAATCAGCTAAAAAAGCACTAGTAACTATACTAATAGACTATACTTCTATTTCAAGTATTATAGTCTAAATAAATCTTTTCACTATAAATAGAAGAAGGACTAACTTATATTTTATTTTAATAATTAAATACCTTTTATAATTTCAACTTAAATACTATTATATTTCTAAAAATACTAATATTACTCTAAATATACTATCTAAAATAGATATTAGCTAGAAACTAATCCTAAGAAATAGAACATTAGATAAACTATAAAACAATTAAACAATTTATATTATAATAAAAGTCAAACTTAATAATACTACAAAATAATATTTTAAATAGTTATATATTACTAATATCAAACTAAACAAAATCTATAAATAATTATAATAACTTAAAAGCGCTGATAAATTATCTTTTAAAATTTCTAATACACTTCTCTACTTTATTAAATACTTAAGATAATAAGGACTTTATACTTTTAATTCAATAGCTAGATAATTTAATAAAGCTTTATATAAATCTCATTATTAATGAAGAATATACAAAATATAATATAATATATTATTAATATATATAAATTTATACCTAGTCAAAAGGATTACAGAATTTATTAAATACTACTCTATACATAATATACTATTTCAATTAAAGTTAAAAGCCCTAAGAAAACTCTAATTAATCCTATATCTACTAATAGTATTTCATTCTATTACTATAAACTTTATAATTAAGTTACTAGAAGTATCTTTAGATCTTTCTCCATAGAAACTAATTAACATCTTATTATATAACTAATTAATAATAATGATAAATAAGTTTTCTAAAATGATATTATTAATTCTAAGATTTATATAATATATATATACTAATTAAATAAAACTCCTATTCTAATCCCTCCATGTAGAAAATTAGAGAATTCTTAAAATACCTATTTTATATTAGAATTTAAGATTCCTATTAGGATTCTGAATATTAATATATAAAAACCTAAATATAAAATTATACTTCTTAATAATATATTATTTATAAGTTGATAGACTATTACAATAGAAAACTTAGATAATAGAAATAATAATTTATATATCTATATCTAAAAACCTAGAGAAACTATAGATTAATCTTCTAATATTAATATAATTCTTATCCAATCACAACCTGATAAATATAATATCTAATATTCTAATAGAAATCTTATTTAAATATAAACTCAACTCTCCTTTTAACTTAATTCTTATTATAAATATATTTATTTCATATAATATTATTTAGGATAAAGTATTATGTTGAATTATATAAGTATAAATACTTATCAAAACTACCTTTAACTATGAATATAAATTAGTAGTATTTATTTTGAAACATTGTATCTACTTTTAATTTTGAAAGACTTACTAATTACTTGAGAATTAATTAGTAAGAATATCTCCTCTAGAGATTAAACTAATTAAAATACTAAAAAAGGTTAGAAAGCTTGCTTACTACTTAGATTTACTACTAATTATAAATATTTATTTAATACTTTCAATTATCTATTTAAATCTTATAGCTAATTTCAAAAAGAACCTATATAAATATATCGCAATATATATCAAACTTATAGAACTTAATGATATTTAAAAAAAAAGAGTTTTAGAACTTATTTTAATATTATAAAGTGAAAAGAATTTAAAAACAAATGTAATTAAAAAGAAGAAAATTAAAAGTCTAATACTCTATTAAATAGAAAGGTTAACCTAATATTCATGAGATATAAATAAATATCAATACTATAGAAATAGAACAAATAGTTAAAGAATTTGAAGAAAAGGAAACCTAAAGAAATAACTGATTGAAAGAATTAAAAGAAAATAAAGCACTATTATTAAATTAATATCAAATACTTTTATTAAGAAAACAGCTAGATAAAATGACAAATAAAGCTATAAATAAAAGATTAAAATGAAATATTCCTAATTAATCTAAAGAAGAAACTATTATAAGTATTACTTCTTGGAAATTCCTAAGAAATCAAAAGGCTTTAGGAATAAGAAGTCCCCCTAGACTCCTAGAATAATCTATTAGGAATAGATAACTAGGTATTATCAAAAGTTATAGTATTATCTTCAGAAGATTATAATAAATACTTTTATATATAATTTAGTATAGTAATAATACTATTTAGTAAATATATTTAGAATAGTTTATTAAAGTAAGTAGATAGAAAGTATCTTATCATATAAGAAGCTTTCTAAATCCTTTCAAATATAATAAATATTAGAAAGATATTATTATTAATACATAAGATAAAAAGAAGTATTTTCCCTATTTATTAATATTTTAAAAGTTTATTATTCCTTATATTCTTCTATACTTCTTTATGTTCTATTACAATATCCTTATATTTTATACTAAGTATTACTTATTGTAATTAATTAAAAGATAGATTATATATAAAATTATAATATGATTTATTCTTTATTAATGAGAAAGATAAAAATTAAATATTCTTTAAACGTTTTTTAAAATACTTATAATTATAGAAATAAGATATCTATTAGTAAGTATATAAAATTAACTAAGAATTAATTCAAAATTTAAAACAATATTAATAAATAAACCTTTTAGTGTTATTAAAATACTATAACTTTTTAAAAACATTAAATCTCCTTTAAATACATTTTAGAAAACTACTATTTTTTTCAGACTAAAAGTTTAATTGTATTAATAATTTCAAATTAATCAAACTTATCTTTCTTATCTATCTTTAACTACTTTTGTATAGTAATTTTAATATCTTAACTACTCTTTTTTATAAAAGTTAGGGAATTTACTCTAAACTTTAGAATTCCATATTATAATCTAATAGTCTTATTAATATTACTTTAAATATTAATTATATATATTCCCCTATTTAATAAGTTTAGATATCAATTAATTTTATTATAAGTTATATAAGAAATACTTAGAGTAGATATATATTTTATATATAAACCTTATAATTCCTATTCCTTCTAGTGAAGATTAACAAATTATATAAATATACTCTTCTTAAACTAGAAGTTAGTAATAATGTATTATTTTCAAATCTAATATCTAAAGGGAACAAATTAAGAAAATAATATAATAAGTAAATACTATTATAAAGTGAGTATAATAGTAGAAAGATAGAAGGATTATAATTAAGATTATATAAAATAGTATTAATACAGTAATTAAAAAGTTACTGAATATTAAAGAAATTCTTACTATTTTTATAATGCCTTTGAATATTAATAATAAGTCTAATCTCCCAATTTTAAATAAGTTTTTGAAAGATAATTAATATAAAATAACTCTACTTTAATAAAGTAAATAAGATTTAGTAAATCCATTTAAAATATATAGCAAAACCTCTAGTTAATAAATTAAATTTTAACTTCTGATGTTAACCTTCATAATATTAAAATAGTACTAACTCTTAGTTTCATTAATTAACTAAATTAACTCATAACTAGCAGACTTAATAGAATATCAATAAATGAATGGAAGGTTAAAGTAAATTAATTTATTATTACTTTTATATATAAAGATAAATGAATTCCTTAAGTAATTTAAAAAAAGTAATTAATTTCTATTAGAATAAATTCTATTTCTTAATAAATGATATTACTATAAACTATTATATTAATCTTTATATTGATACTATTAAGAATAATTAACTCCTAAAATTAATTCCCTAAATCTTTCTTATAAATATCCTATAGATTCCCTATAGATTTATATAAAGTAAATACCTAAGAATTAGAAGAATCCAAGAGAATTACTATATTCTTAATAAAAAAGAACTTTTCCTTAGTAAGTTTAATGCTATAGATTATACTAAATTTATTAAAAATATTACTAATAGTATTAGTTTCTTTAGAAGATATTTAATAATATCTATATATTTCTCTACTACTAATTATATTCATTCCTAAATTAATTAGAATATGAATAATAAAGAAATCTTTATCCTTCTTAAAGTAATATAAGAAAGATTCTCTTATTATATTACTAAATAATATATAAAAGTTCAATGGATTATTATTGAAAAGAGAAATATTAGAAATATAAAAAGAAATATTAAGAAAGAACATAATTAGAAGAAGAACTAATTATTGAAGTTCAATTATTATATTTAGTATTCTCATAAATTTATACTTCTAATATTATATTAATATAGTAAACTATATAAAGCCATTTATATTTTATATTCTTCTGTTTGAATTCTACTAAAGTCTATCTATTTCTCTTCTCTATACTTTCTAACTAATTAATTTATTTATAAATAGAATCTTCTTAACCTTTCAAATAATTAGAATTCTTTATTATAATTAGTTATTAAAATAAATATCTTTAGTAATAAATAACTATTATGAAATACTATAAAACTCTTAAGATTCCAATAAACTTTTATAGGAGTTTCCTAATAGAAATTATAAGGATTTCTCTAAGATACTTTATTAGAAATTATTAAAATCTCTTATTAGAAATTACTAAGATTTTCTATAGGATTTTTCTAGGATTTCTTATTAGATTTCCTAGAGAATTCCTAGTTAAAATACCTTAGAAATCTAAAAAGATTCTTTATAGAAATAGAAGAATTATTAGTTTGTATATTATTATTTTACTAGTATGGAAGTATAGTAGGTATGCTTAAATATAAATACTAACTGGGAGCTAAATATTCTTATTAGAATTGTAGCTATTAAGTTATTACTTATATTAATCCTAATAATCTATTCTACGTATTTCAAAACTTAAGTATTTCTATTATTATAACTTTATATTTTCTCTTTATTATAGAGAATTCATTATTAGAGTTAAAATTATACTACCTTAATTATTTATACTCTAGATTAATTAAACTATAATAGTAGAATATAAAGTAACTAGACTACTGAGTAGCTTAAGCATAATAAAGCTAAAAGCTCTATATAATGTAAGGTTAACTTTTCAAGAAATAATTTCTATTTAAATATTAATACTATAAAGCTCCCTACTTCCTTTAGAACCTAAACTTCTTGTTATTATTACTTTTAGAATTAACATTAGTATTACTTTTAGATATTTTTCTGAATGACTTACTCTTTAATACTTAAAATTTGTTAATTCCCCTTAACCTTTTATTAATTACCTATTATTAGTTGAATAAATTATAAATCTTACTTTATATTAATATCTCTCTTTATATTATATTCCTATTTATACTTATTATTAATATCAATATCTATATCTTTATCAATACCTATTTAAGTTATATTAAAGATTATATTAATCAACTTCAAGCCCCCCTATACCTATCTATTCATATAAAACCTCTCTCAACTACTTTTATATGCCTTTATAACTTATTCTTTATCTACTTACTTTAATTAATTAATTAATCCTTCTTATTAACTAATTAGTTTAATATGAGATAAATCTTTATGAAGATTATACTAATTAGGATAATCGGCTTATTATTAGACTCATAAAAGAAATAATTAAATAGTAGAAGCTCAAGATCTCTTATACTTTAAGTCTACTAAGACTTTTCTAAATTAGAACTTTAAAATATTTCTAACTTTTATAAAAACATATCTCTCACAACATTTAAACTCTAGACTACTATAGATTATAGGAGCATTAATGTATTAACTAATTATTTAGCTATATTATTATTAATCTTTCAGTTCATAATAGTTTACTGAAGTTAGACTCTAAGTATTTTGATTCTACTTTAGAATCTAGATTATGAATATATGAAATAACTACTAAGTCTAGTCAATTTAATAAAGAGAATAAGTCTAACTAACCTAATTCTAATAATTCTTCATAGAATCTAATTATTATTAAATCTAGTAGAATTCAGAGTTCTACTAAAAATACTAGTTATTTCCTTCCTCTTTATAAAATTAATAATAGTAATAAGAACTTAAATCTTTCTCTTAATAAAGAACTAAGTAGTCATTTTATAACTTATCCTAATAGGATTATAATTAGTATTAAGAAGTTTAATTAAAAGTCTATTATATCTATAGAGATTCCTTCTTTAAGTCAAAAGGTTAAAGATAATTATGAATAGTATTTATATAAAGACAATATACTTCTTATAGTTAAAACCTATACTTCTTTAGTCTTTTATACTAATTATGATTAATATAATTATAATTATAATTTATTTATGAATGAATAGAGTAGTATTCATACTACTAAATATATAATATTAGTTAATACTTGAGACAAACTATTTACTTTCTCAAAGGTTTTCAATTTAGTAATAATTATATTTAAACTATAAATAAAAAGGTTAAATCTATAGAATCTATAGAAATCTAAACTATTATACTACTACTTAATATTTCTTTTATTAATAAGAATAGAATTAATATATTTCAAAAGTAGATAGATATATAAAATAGAATTAAATGAATAGAATTCTAATAATTCTATATATAAGGCTGGATAAATTACTTAAGGTTTTAATTAGTATTTTAATATTAATTACTAAGAAATCTTTAATACTACCTATAGGCTTGAAAGTTAGAAATATATATTAATTATATCTATCTATTATAGCTGGACTTTAATTTAGTATAATATTACTGCTATATTTATTCATATAAAAGTAGATAAAAAAATATATATCAAGTTACCTATTAGTTATATTTATAATAGAAATTGTAAAAGTTTAACTTATAATACTAACTACAAGAATCAGCCTCTTATTTACTTATTAAATAAGACTTTATATAGATTAAAATAGAAGTTCAGATTATAGTCTTTATACCTTAAATCTACCTTATATACGATTAGTTTCAAAGTATCTCTTTATAATAAACTAATATTTATATTTAATATTACTCTTAATAAGGGTAAATACTTAGCTTTTTGAATATGTCATATTGATAATATACTATTAGGAGCTAATAATTGTACTACTTGAGAATATATTTATAGTACTTTTATAAAGAATATAAAAATCTAAGATCTAAGAGAGCTTAATATTCTTTTAAATAATAATTTAATTATTAACTTTAGAAATAAAAGTATAGAAATAACTCAGTTTAAATATACTAATAAAATTCTTATTAAACATTATGTTTCAATATTAGTAAGATAATAGTATAAAAGCTGATAATTCTTCGATTTCTATAATAAATCTACTTAGATTTCTAAAGTATCTTTATTAATAATTCTCTAGGAAATCTAATAAGTAATCCTAAAGTAATCTTATAAGAAACCTTAGTAATTTCTAATAGGAAACCTTAATGATTCCTAGTAAGAAATCCTAGCAAAATTCTCATAATTTCTATTTAGAAATACTTATAGAAAGCTTTTAGAATCTTAAGTTTTCTATAGTATTATATAATAGTTACTAATTACTAAAGATTTCTATTCTAATACTTAATTATAATGAACTAATTCGAATTATTCAGAAAGTTCAAAAGATTCTACTTATAAATAAATTAATTAGTTAGAAAATTAAAGAAGAAGTATAAATAAACTTTAGTAAAGTTAAAATAAATAAAGATAAAATATAAATCATTCTGTATAACTTACTATATTAATATAATCTGAGGAATGAAATTCTGTAAAAATACTAAATATAATAAATCGAATTCTTAATTATTAGTCTTTCTTCTAACTATACCTCTTTCTTATATCTCTTTTTATAATTCTAATATTTCCTCTTTAAATAATAATCTATTCAGTTTCGTTATACTATTTATTATAATAATTCAAAAATTCTTCTTATATTATTTTGAGAAGAATAAAGATTTCCCTATTACTAATCTATTAACTAACCTAAGAATTAATAGAATTAGTAGTAGACAAATATATAGATATTACTAGATATCCTCTAAATAAACTAATACTATTAGTAATATCTATATTAAATCTATTATAATTTATAGAGTTAGATTTATTAAAGGAAAACTCCCCTTTATTAAGAATATAATAACTTTCTTAGATATTTCTAATTTATAAATATTTATATTATATATATTTATAGAACATTTATAAGACATTTATAAGGAAAGTTAGAAGAACTAGCTTTAAGTACTTATTATTCTGAATAATATGATATAAAGGTTAGTAAGATATTTTGTAATTATATTATTTATTAAGAAATAGAATTTATTTTAATAGAAACTAACCATTATCTTTTGAATTACTTAGGGAATTAAATTCTATTTATAAATATAAATAATAATAAATTAATATACTTCAACTTCCTACTTATTTATTAATATTCTATTAAGTCTAATAGTAATAAGTTAATTCAATTAGTTCAATCGACTAAGAACTAATACTACTCTAATATTATAAAACTTTAAATCAAAAGCTAGAGTTGAATTTAATAATTGGAAACTTTATTATATATGTTAGATAAACTTCTTGAATCTTACCTATTTTGTTATATTGGAATTATTCTATATTAACTATCTTTTAAGAACTTATTTAGACATTGAAAGATTAGAATTATTATTAATATCTAAAGAAACTATAAAAATAATAAGGATTTCTATAATATCTCATATTTCGTTAAATAATATATCAGTATTACTCTATCTAATTCTAATTATAATTCTCTTAGCTTTCTATTTTTATACTGATTCTATAATAATATCTGCTTATTATACTACTTTCTCAATCTTTTCTCTTTAAATATTAACCTTAAGAATAATAAATTACTACTAGCTTCTCATTTAAAATAAATATATTTATATGCCTCTTTAATTCTAATTAGAAAGAATAGGAATCATAAGATTTTATATATAAAATATATATCTATCCTAAGTATTTCTTATATAATATATAGTAAAGTTAAACAATATTTAAACTTACAAAATAGGGGAATATATATAATTAATTTCTAATATAGTATTAATAAGACTACTAAATTATAATATGGAACCCTAAAGTTTAGAATAAATTTCCTAACTTTTATAAAATAGAATAATTGAAGTATTAAAATTACTATACAAAACAGTTAAACTAAGTAAAAAGGATAACTTTAACTAATTTGAAATTATTTAAATGACTAAATTCTTAACTTGAAACAAAGATAGTAGTCTTTTAGGATATATTAAAAGAAGACTTAATTCCTTTAGAAATTATAGTATCTTCGTAGTATTAGAGAGTTTATTTATTAGTATTATTTTGTGATTTGAATTAATCATTAGTTAACTTTATATATTTATCAACTAATATTTTATTTCTATAAATTATAAGTAATATAAAGTAATTAAGAGATATTAAGCTTTCGCTTTCCTTATTCATAGAGAATACATTATATTACAATTGTATATATAATTGTTTTTTAATTAACTATAATAAGTAATATTTAATCTAGAATACTAGTATATTATAATAGAATATGAGGAAATATAGAGGAATATGAAGAATATTAGGTTTCAAAATATTAATAGATAGAGAAAATATCTACCTTTATTTTATACATTAATAGTAATATTTATCAAATATTTATTATATAAGAAAAGACTGAGAAGATCTCCTATATAGTAAAATACTTTCTATTTACTTATTTTAATAAGGTATTTAAAATATAACTATTAAATAGTATTATTATTATAAAATATATATAAAGTTATCTCTTATAATCTTCTAAAGAAAATATTACAATTTTCAATAGTATTTAGTTATTCTTTCATATTAGATTAGTTTATCATTTTAAAGTAATTCCTTAACTTTAGATCTTTTCAATTTCCTAGGGATTTCTAAGAAATTATATCAATAATGACTTCTTTTTAAAATTAGTTAGAAATATTTTATTTTAATCTCCTATTTATAGTTTTACTCTTAGCCTTATCTAATTATTATCTTAATAAAAGTATTTAGTATTAATTCAATAATAGTTCTTTATTTCCTTTTAATTTTTCCAACTAGTTATTCTTTTAAGCTTTCTTTTCTTCAAATTCTTTGATTATTTCCTCTACTTTTATAATATTATTAGAGTTCTAGCTATTTAGCTATTACTCATATTTATCCTAATAACCTATTTTAGGTATTTAAAGGCTTGAGTATTCTCTTTTACTCTTATAACCCTATATTATCTATTTATTATAGAAAATCAATTATTAGAGTTAAAATCATACTACTTCAATCATTTATACTCTAAATTGATTAAACTATAACATTAGAATATTTAGTAAATAGACTACTTAGTCGCCCGAGTGTAATAGAGCTAAAAGTTCTATATTATATAAGGTTAACTTTTCTGAAAATAAACTCTATTTAAATATTAATATTACGAAGTTCCCTACTTCCTATAGAACCCGAACTTCCTATTATGATTACTATTTATATCAACATTAGTATTATTTTCAGATATTACTCTAAATAACCTATTTTTTAATAATTAAGAATTATTAATTCCCCTTGACTTTTTACTAGTTACCTATTACTAGTTTAATAGGTTATAAACCTAGCTTTATATCAACTTCTCTCTTTATATTATATTTCTATCTATATTTATTATTAATATTAGTATCTATATCTTTATTAATACTTATTTAGGTTATATTAGAAATTATACTAATTAACCCCAAGTTTCTTTATACTTATATATTTATATAAAACTTCTCTTAACTATTTCTATAAGACTCTATAGCCTGTTCCTTTTATATTTATTACAACTAATTAATCAACTCTTCTTATTGATGAATTAATTTAATACTAAATAAATCTATAAGAAGATTATACTAGTTAGAGTAGTAAGCTTACTACTAGGTTAGTAAAAGAGACAGTTAAGTAATAGAAGCTAAAAATCTCTTATATTCTAAATCTACTAAGACCTTTTATAAACTAATTCTTAGGTCTACTAAAATCTTTTATAAACTAGCTTTTAAGTCTACTAAGGCTTTTTATAAACTAGCTTTTAAGTCTACTAAGACTTTTATAAATTAGAATCTTAGGTTTATTAAGATTTCTATAAATTAGACTTTTAGGTTATTTCTAATTCTTATAAAAGAATGTCTCTCATAAGATTCAAATTCTAGACTACTATAAATTATAGTACTATTAATCTATTAATTAACTATTAAGTTATACTATTATTAATCTTTTAGTCAATAATAGTTTACTAGAGTTAGACCCTAAATATCTTAATTCTACTTTAGGATCTTAAGTAATTCTTTATTAAATAACTAATTTATTTTCTTAAGTTCTTATTTAAGAATATAAATAACTCTAAATTATATTTTATCCCTTAGTTAAAAGGGATTTAGAATTATAATATTTAGTCTATCTATATAAAAGTTTTACTTATTAGTAAAGATATCTTTATAGATTTAACTAAACCTATTTCTAGAAATAATACTAATAAATATAATAAAGTGTTTAGTTATATATAAAATATTTAGGTATTTAAAAAGATTCTATAAACTAACTAGTTTTTCTAATAAGTTTCTTATTTATAAAAGATTCTTTAATACTACTCTTAGTAATTTTAAATCTATAGAAGAATATCTAAATAAGATAAAAGAATTTATCAATAATTTCTCTTATAATAAAGTTAAACTATTTAATTGAGTTATGATTATTTATATTCTTAATAGTCTGAATAAAAGTTATACAGGTTTTATTAGTCTAGTTATTTAAAGTCTTAGATCTAATAAGGATTCTTATAAGTTAGATTCTTTATTCTTTAATCTATTAAATAAGTTTAGAAGGAAAATTTAGATTTATTTAATTAATTCTATAATTAAAAAGAGTTTTAAGAATAAGAATATTAAGTAGTTTTCTTTTAAAGTTATTAAAAAATTCTAGAGGAAATCAAAAGGTATTCTTTATAATTATTATAAAAAAACTAATTATACTAAGGAAAACTATTTTAATCTTTATCTTAAAAAAACTCCTATTTAGATAAAATCTAAAGTTAATAAGAGTCTTCCTAAGTCTTTTAAGAAGAAAAAAGATAAAAAGGATAAGAATTCAGAATTAGTTAATATTACTTTAGCTAAGGAAATAGTTAAAGAGATCTCTAGTAATATAACTAAAGATCTTATATAACTTAATTCTAATACTAAAGAAATTAAAGAAGAAGAAGATAAAGAAGAAAGTATTAAGTTTAAAAATATAATTCTAATTTAACTTTTTCTTAAAAAGATTTTTATTAAGAATATTCTAAGTATTTTAATCTCTAAGAAGATTTAATAAGTTAGGAGTTCTAATAAATAGATTAAAACTATTTTATTCTTTATTAATACTAGAACTACTATTTATATAGTTAAAGATTACAATCTCTTAATTAATAAAACTAAGATTCCTTTATTTATTAAGTAGGGAAATACTAAAGAGATTACTTTAATTATAAAAAGTAATTTGAAGATTATCTTAAATAATATTAAATATTTATTATATAATATTTATTATATATTATAACTAGGTATTAATCTGTTGAATTAGTCTTAACTTAACTTGATAGGAATATTATCTATCTTCTTTAATAAATTTAATACTATATAATATTAAATATTATAAATTCTTATTTATAGGAATTAAGGTTAATAACTTCTATAAGTTTAGAATTCCTATTTCATTAAAATAACTAGTATTTAATACTGATATTATTAATATTGATAATTTGAAACCATAGTATAATAGAATAAGCTATACTAGTGATATTATTAAGTTAATTAAGAATATAATAAATAATATTAATTATAAGTATTTAAAAGGTAATAAACTACTTATTTGTAAAATCTATTTTAAAGGTAAGTTTACTAATAAAGTTAATAGAGATTTAAATATCTTTAAGAAGTTTGAATATCTTAATTATATTAATTTAAACCTATAAAGACTTATTTCACTAGAAACTAATAATTACTATAAATACTTTATCTTATTTATAGATAAGTATAAATTTAAGGAAAGTTGTTAAGAAATAAAAGCTCTAAAGAAGTTACTTTAATCTTTGAAGAGTTTATTGATATAATTAATAATAATAATAATAATAAGAGAATTAAAGAAGTTAATATAAATAGTAGGCTTGAGTTTTCTCATCATAAAATAAAAATCATTTATCTTAATAATAATATTATTTATAATATAAGACTACTTTATACTTATAAGCCTAATAGTTTAATTAAGAAAACTATAAGAACTATAGTTAATAAAGCTAGAATTTGTTTTCTAATTCTAATTTACTTTTATATTTTTAGGGGTTAAATATTTTAGCTTCTATTTATATTTATAATAGAATACCTTATTCTTCTATTAAGTTGAAGATTCTATATAAGTTGAAGAATAAAAAGAAACTTTTTATTCTTAATATAAAAGTATAGGGTAGTATTTGTTACTATAAACTTAAAAATAAGTATTCTAAGAAGCTTGATTTGAAAGTAAAAAAGGGTGCTATAGTTACCTATAGCTATAATGCTTATTTAATTTGGGATTTTTAAGTTTGAAATACTATTTAGTCTAGAGATATAAATATTCTTGAAAACTAATTTAATTCTTAATAAAAATGAATTATCTATTTTTAATAATACTATAACTACTAAGTCTAGTTAACTTAGTAAAAAGAATAAGTCTAACTAATTCAATTCTAATAATTCTTCTTAGAATCTAGTTATTATTAAGTCTAGTAGAATTTATAATTCTACTAAAAAGACTAGTTATTTTCTTCTTCCTAATAAAATTAATAATAATAATAATAACTTAGATCTTTCTCCTAATGAGGAACTAAGTAGTCTTCCTATAATTCATCTTAATAAAGTTATAGATAGTAATAAGAATTTTAATAAAACGTCTACTATATCTATAGAGATTCCTTCTTTAAGTCTAAAAGTTAAAAAAGATTATAAATAGTATTTATATAAAGAGAGTATATTCTTTATAGTTGAAAGTTATTCTTTTTTAGTTCTTTATACTAATTATAATTGATATAATTATAATAATAACTTATATATTAATAAATATAGTAATTCTTATACCGTTGAGTATATATTATTCGTTAATACTTTAGATAAACTAATTATTCTTTGAAAAGCTATAAGTTCTCAGTTTAGTAATAATTGGATTTAGGTTATAAATAAAGAGGTTAAGTCTATTAAGTCTATAGAAGTTTAGATTATTATACTACTACTTGATATTTCTTTTATTAAAAAGAATAATATTAATATATTAAGAGGTACATAGGTTTATAAAATGAAACCAAATAATTAGGATCTTAGTAATCCTATATATAAGGCTAGATAGGTTACTTAAGGCTTTAACTAGTATTTTAATATTAATTATTTAGAAACTTTTAGTACTACTTATAGGCTGAAAGTTATAGATATATATTAATTATATCTATTTATTATAGCTGGATTTTAATTCAGTATAATATTACTACTATATGTATTTATATAAAAGTAGACAAAAAAATATATATTAAGTTACCTACTAGCTATGTCTATAATAAAGGTTCCATAAGTTTGGTTATAGTACTAACTATAAGAATCAGCCTTTTATTTATTTATTGAATAAGGTTTTATATGGGTTAAAATAGAGCTCTAGGCTTTAGTATTTATATTTGAAATCTATTTTCTATAAGATTAGTTTTAAAATATCTCCTTATAATAAAAGAATTTTAAACTTAATATTACTCTTAATAAAAGTAAATATTTGGCTATTTTAGTATATCATATTAATAATATACTCTTAAGAGTTAATAATTCTACTACTTCAGAGTATATTTATAATAGTCTTAAAAGAGATATAAAAATCTAAGATCTAGGAAAACCTAATACCTTTTTAGGTAATAATTTAATTATTAACTATAAGAATACAAATATAGAAATATATCAGTTTAAATATACTGATAAGATTCTTACTAAATTTAATAAAAAGAGNTATCTATAGTTTTAATATTCTAATAGATAATAAAGCTAAATTCTTTATTAGTAAGAATAATACTACTAAAGAAGAAATATTAGAATATTAAAAAGAAATAGGGGCTTTATTATATTTTACCTTAAAAACTAGGCTAGATATTACTCTAGCTATTACTACTTACTCTTGATTTTCTTTAAATCATTCTAAAAAATGTTTTATTACTTTTAATAGGATATAGGGTTACTTAAAAAAGAACTCTAATTATAAATTAATTTATAGCTATAACAATATTAATCTTTTTAATTTATTTAGGTTTATAGATTTAGATTAAGCTAGAAATATTAATAATAGAAAGTCTACTTTAGCATATATGTTTTGTTTAAATTTTTATAATATTATAAGTTATAGTTTAGCTGAGTAGAAAATAGTAGTTTTATCTACTTATAAAATTAAGTATATAGTTCTAGTAGATACTACTAAAAAAGCTATTTATTTATATAATAACTATAGTTCTANTCAATAAAACTTTAGGATTTAAAGCTATTAATAAGCTGATTATTTTTATAGATAATTAATTAGCTAAAAAGCTTACTAAAAATACTGAATTTTATAAAAAAGCTAAGTATATTAATATTTATTATTATTATATTAGACATCTTATTTGAGATAATTAGAATAATTTCTATTATATTTATATGAATAATAATATAGCTGATTTTTTAACGAAGCTTTTAAGCTGAATTAAATTTAATAATATTATTAAGAGGATTTTATAGAATAAGTTTAATATTTAGCCTTCCTATAAAAGAAATAGTCTTAATAGCTTATTTTCTAAGGATTAATCTTTTCTTTTAACCCTTTACTAGTTTTAGGTTTTTCTGATTTTTCCTGATTTTCTTTACTTTATTTTAAAGTTTTTTCCTTTAAACCTTTTCTAGGTTTTAAATTTTTCAGACTTTAATCTTTTAAAGATTTTCCTTTTTTTTTCTATATGGTTTTTAGAGTTTTTACTGCTTTTAAGCTATAAAAGATTTATTTATCTTATATATTTTAAAGGGGGATATTAGAGTTCTAGCTATTTAGCTATTATTTATATTTATCCTAATAACCTTCTTTAAGTATTTAAAAGCTTAAGTATTCTCTTTTATTCTTATAACTCTATATTTTCTATTTATTATATAAAGTTAATGATTAGAGTTAAGGTTATACTACTTTAATTATTTATACTCTAAATTGATCAAATTATAATATTAGAATATTTAGTAAATAGACTACTTAGTAGCCTGAGTATAATAGAGCTAAAAGCTTTATATTATATATAGTTAACCTTTCTAAAAATAAACTCTATTTAGATATTAATACTACGAAGTTCTCTACTTCTTATAGAACCCGAACCTCCTATTATTATTACTATTTATATTAATATTAGTACTATTTTTAGATACTACTCTGAATGACCTATTCTCTAATAATTAAGAGTTGTTAATTCCCCTTGACCTTTTACTAGTTACCTATTACTAGTTCAACAAATATCAATATCTATTTATATATTATAAATACTAAATTAATCTTTCTACTTAAAAGAATATTGCGCTTTAAATTTTCTTTCCCAATCATACTATTCTTTTTTCTAAAGGGAAGAGCTGATAGCTTGCTCTATATTATAACTATTAGTAGATATATTACTCCCTAAAGTATAACTTTAGCCTTCCTACCTTCTACGAACTACTATAGCTAGCCTTTTGTTAATCTAAAGCTTAACCCCTTATAACTATAGTTAGTATACTTACCCTATATTAACCTTTTTAATAACAAATCCCTAATAGCTCTTTCTATTATAACCTTATACCCCTATATTTTTATAGCTATATATAATTTAAATATCTTAAGATATTTAATTACTACTAACTATAAACACTCTATCTAAACATTTATTATAACCTTAATATTTATAACCTTTATATTCTTATTATAGACTAAGCCCTACCTACCCTTAAGATAAAAGCTTATATTATTAATACAAAAGTTCTCTACTATTAATATAAGCTAACTTATAATTTCTATAGAAATATAGTAGGACTAAGCTTATTCTTATTAGTAAATAATCTTAATATATCAATTAAATATAACTAATATATAAATAATACTTATATAAATTTGAATAATCTTAGTATAATCTAATAACTTCTAAAACTCCTATAATTATGTTATAATTATATTCTAATGTATTTAATAATTCATATTATAATAGTATATTAATATTAAAATACTAATTAATTAATACTTACTCTCTAAAACCTTTAGTTTAATATAGTAACTTATTAGATAGCTAGACAATTACTTTTTAAATATCTATAGGCTACCTATTAATTATAATTTTTAGAATGGTTTGATTAAAGCTTAATCTAATAAACTAATAACTTTAATTATAAGGATTATAAATAAATATTACTATACTTATCTTATATTTCTCTTTTTATAAGTAGCTAGATAGATTTTAAGGGGATTTTAAGTTTATTAGAAAGGATATGGAAGAATAATAAGTTATAGAATACTTAGTTCTTATAGGTATTTTATTTTATTCTATTTTTAAGAGATTTAAAAGAATTCTCAACTTTACAACTTTAATAGTTACTTTTAGCTATATATATTAAACCCCAGTTATAATAAGGCTCTTTCTATATAAATTATTATTATAAAGTCTGCTATTACTATAAGGTTAAATATCAAAGCTAGGGGTATAATTATCTATAATAACAAATAATCTCATTACTATTTTAACTAGTTATTAGCTAGTATTAGCATAAATGCTATTATTAGGTAAAACTTATAGTTAAATCTATATATAGGGTAAAGAGCTTAAATACCATTCTAAGTATAGATTAAAAGTAACTGAATTCTTTTTTCTAAACTTCTTTCTTCTTTATAATATTAGAATAAACCTTAAAGCTCATCCTTATATATATTACTAAATTCTATAAGCTTAATGTCTATTACTATTTATTTATATAAGTCTTTTATAAAATTAGTCATAAGACTTAAATAAACAATTAAAATATTCAAGTAAAGCTTTATAATTAGTAGTAAATCTTAACAATAAGTAGTCTTTCTAATTCCTTTTAGTATTTTAATTAATGCAATTCTTAGAAGGAATATTTATACTAATTAGATTCTAAATAGCTAGTAGTTCTTTTTGAATTAAAAGTATATAAAGTCTCTAAGAATAAATACCTCTGATTTATATATGTCATTAAAAGTAGGTTTATAAGTATTTATATTCATATAACTAAGAAATATATTTTGTCTTAAGTCATATTATATAAAGTAGATAGATTTATATTAAGAAGTTAATTAAAAAGAGAATTAAATTCATATTTAAATAAGATTTCTATTAGAATCTTAAATATTATATTAATTAAGTTATCATTTGGTAAGAATTATATTCATATTAAGGGATTTGTCTATAGTCTCTCTAGGTTTTAAAATATGAATATATTAATTTTTATCTCTACTATTTAGTTCATTTATTTTAATAGTCTATCAATTTATAAGTAATATATTAGTAAGAAGTATAATTTTATATTCAAATCTTTCAATATAAGCTTTTAGAGTTCCAATAAGAATTTTAGATTATAATTTGAAATAATTATTTTAAGAATTCCCTAGTATTTTATATATAGGAATTAGGTTAAGATTTCTACTTAATTAGTAGATATATATAGTATATATTCTATAATTAATAATACTACTTTAAAAAACGTATTTATCATTTTTATTACTAAGTTATGTAATAGGAAACTAGTAAAGTTCTATAGAGAAAGATCTAAAGATACTTCTAATATCTAATAATAAAGTCTATAGTAACAATATAAAATAGTATCAATAAACATAGAATTAGTTAGAATTCTCTTCAAGATTTGAATCTTAATTTTAATAGTAGACTATATATAGAGTAATATTTAATATATTTTACAATTTTCCTATTCAAATATAGGATTATATATATTAATAATATATTATATTATATTTCTTAAGTTTCTTAAGAGTAGTCAGATTTATATAAAGTATTAATAATTTGTTTAGCTATTAAATTAGAAATATAAAGTCTTTATTATCTTAAGTATTTATTAAAATAGAAAGGTCTATTAGAAAGTCTAAAAGATAATCTATTAAAATCCTTGACTTATTATAATTGTTTATAGATCTTATTTGGTTTCATATTAATAATATATAAATCTTTTAACTTTTGCTTTATAGTTTTATCCAATCTAATCCCTATTTTAGTATAGATTGTTTGACTATTTTATATCTTATCTAATTCTCTATTTCCTAAAGTTAATTTCTAATTAATCTATATTCTAAATAGTATATTGAAGATAACATGAGTATTTCTAAGAATATAATAATATTCAAGTTGAAATTATGAAAAGTATATAACTGCTAACATAAAATATAAATTAGCTTTGCCTCTGTTTATAGTAAAAAGAATTATCTAAACTATAATATTTAATATAGAAATATAGTTTAGTAGTATTTTTGATAGTACTTCCCTAGCTAATTAAATTAATATTCTAGTTTTTGAAATAGTTTAAATTAGATATATAACTTCTGATTCTATAGGTCAATATTATATTTCAATATTTATTAATGTCTAGTTAATAAAGATTATTAGTTAAATTGAGATATATAGTATTTATTCTTTAGATTTTCCACTATTTTCTTTATTTCTTATATAGAAAAGGAAAGTGTTATATCTACATTCTTAAGAAGTATCAATTTAAATAAATAGTATTTGATTTGGATTATAGTAAATTAAAGTAGTCTTAATGATAAGTATTATTCTAATATCTTTGAAATTATCTTTTTCCTCTCAAGTTAGTTTAAATATTATTTTTAAATAGTAGTATTTATACTTTTGACTAGTAATGGATTTCTATTTATATCCTTAGGCTAATACTTTTACTTTCCTATTTTAAAATGACTTAAGTCTAGAGGTATATCTTAGAACAAAATATTATAAATATTCTATTTGATCTATCTATTTCTCTAAGAATACTAAGGTTTGTAGAAATTTAATATTCCTAAGTTTTTATATTTTATTCTTAGTATTAGAAAGTTGAAAACTATCTATTTTAAATTCTAATAATTTAACTAAGAAGAATTCTATAAAATATTTATCTTTTAAAAGTCTTTAGTTTTAATACTAAAATAAGTTAGGAATAGTATCTAATTACTAATAGTATTTACTAGTAGTTTGTAAAGTAATTATAATATTATTAATAAATACTTAGGTGAGATTTTAATATAGTCTAAAGATTCTATTTAGAAACCTTTAAATATATGTTACTAAGCCTTTAAATCCTATTAGTATTACTATAGATTTCTCTTATTTTTAATAGTTAATAATTATTAATTATTCTTAGTAATTCTTAATAATTAGTATTTAATAGAAATATTATCTAGTATTAAGTATAGTAATAAACTTGTTTCTATAGAACCTATATATAATTATAAACTATAGTAATATAAGATATATATTAAGAATTATAAATGTATTGAAAACTTGTAAATTTATAGTTATTCATCTTTTTTCCTTTCTATTTATTATTCTCTAGATTATAAAGATTAGTATTTTAAATATTCTATAAGAGTCAACCTATTTAAATTATTCTCTTTTATAAATTCTATTAAATGTATTATTTAGAAACTTTAATCTTCTAAGCTAACTAGATAAAGATATTTTATTACTTTGTTTTTATAATAGTTATCTACTAGAAATATAGTAATTTTCTTATATTCTACTATATGAATATACTTTTCTAGCTTTTAAAACATAAAATATTCAATAATAATCTTAAAGATCTTTTAAATAAACTCTTCAAGTAATTATAACTAGTGACTTCTTATAGTATGAAGATTATATTTCTTTTAGAATTAAATTTCAATCCTAACTTTCAATCTTAATATAATTTATTCACAATAGTTAAGTAAGAATCTCTAGTACTAAAATAATCAAAAGGTAAAGTTCTATCTTCTTTTAAATTATATATTATTATTCTCTTATAATTATTAGTAGAAATATATCTAAGTTTCTAACTTTTAGCAATTTCTTAAAGTTATAATAAATAGTTATATATAGCTACTAATAGCTGTTAACTTATTACTATATAGATTATACTATTATAAATAAATTGAAATATAAATATATTAATTTTAAGCTTTATAAAGTATTAATTAGTATATACATTAAAGCTTTTAGAAAAGTTATCAAACTCCTAACTAACTTAACTAAATAGATATTAAATATATTCTTAATATATATTGATATTAGAGTTTCAAAGCGTTAACATAATTCAATTTCAATAACTCCTTTAGTTGTAAATACATTAAGTCTATCAAGAATATTGAATTCTTAGTCTAATAGGATTCTCATTTCAAAGTTATTTACTGCTCAAGCTTTAAGGTTAGGTCTTATGACTTTAAGCAAATTATTCATCATTCTGTAGTAGAATAAAAAGAACTTAGTTTAATTTATAGCTTATAAGGTTCTTACTCTTAATAATTATATAATTAAGTTTAAATTAAATTTATTATTAGATATTTAATTTAAAATATCTTTTTAAATAAGATATCTTATAACTCTAGTATTAATATATATATTAAAAGTAGTACTATTCACTATATTTGATATGTTAATATAAGTATAAATATTCTTATATAGAGTAACTAATAGTATAATTGCTAAAAGGAGTTTTAATTCTAAAAAACTATCTCTTTAAAACAACTTAATTTCCTTTAATAATCTCAGTAATATTACTTTCTTTCTTTATACTTCTTACCTATTAGTTTTATAGATAGGATATCTTAAAGAAAAAAAGAAATAACTTTAATAATTTAATAATTCTTAGTAAATATTTAGCATATATTCATTAGAAGTAAGATTTATATCTTCTATTTACCTTAATTCTAGAATACTATTTTCTAAATTTATAGCTTTACAATTATTATTAGTAATATATATATTATACTATTCTTAGGAATTCTCCTTTATATTTCTCTCAATCGTATAATTAATATAATTACTAGGACTAGAGACTTAGATATTTATAACATTCTATAATTTACTCTTATTAATAAGATGTAGTTTGAAGTATTAATTATAAATAATTCTATTTGACTTAATATTTTAACTCATTCCTTCTAATTAATTACATTTCTTTATAAGTCTATTCTACTTTATTTTAATAGAAGGGAATCTTTTATTAATTAATCATTTCCTTTTACATTAATCACTAAAATAAGTTGCTTCTTAAGTAATATATCTTAATTAATTAAACAAATTTAATCTAAGTAAGAATTATATTCGAAGTCTAATCTATACTTTATACGATGAACTTATTTAGTCATTTATTTAATTTAGAATATTCTAAAGCGTATTATATTACTTTTATATAAGCTTTCTTACTAACTCCTTTCATTTTCTAAAAGATATATTTCTTATTTATTCATTTTAATCATTCACTATGAATGCAATTTACTCATCTCTTTTAATATTTCATTTTGGTTTTAAAATTGTCATTATTAGATTAAAATCTTATTTATTGTAAATTACTCTAACGATTTCAGATTTATAGTATTATACCTATTTTATAATATTTATTACCTTAGTAATAAATATTCTTAGATCTAGCTTATTATAAGATTATTTACAATATAATAGACTTTCTCAAGTTCATATTCTACTATCTAAATAGGAACTTTCAATCTAGCTTTGAAAAGGATAATCAAATTATCTAAACTATAATAATAATCTTAGTATACTTCTTATTTTTCATTAATAAGGTCTATTATATATTAACTATAAGCTATTTGATGAAAGGTTTTAAGATATATTTTTAATAAGTACTAAGTAGTAATAACTAGAATTATTTATATAGAATTTTATTACTTTGATAAATTATTTCATACTTATATAAATGTTTTTAATATCTTTATATAGAATTCTCTAGAAATATTAATTTATTTTGAGGGGTTAAAGAATTTAATTTCCTCTAGTTTGAATTTACAATTCTATAGTAATTCCTCAAGATCTATATTTAGTAAGTTAATTTTTAAATTACTTTCCTCTTTCATTCTAACTAGTAAAAAGACTTTAATAGTATTCCTAAAGGGTTATTATTTGATTTTCTATTTTATTCTAATTATAATACTCTATATATTTAATAAGGTGTAGCTAATAGTCTTTAGAAGTTGCTTAGATTTCGAAGCAGATTTAGTAACAAATCAGGTGTAAGATTTAGAAGTATATTTATTTCCCTTAGGATTTAATCTATAGCTTAATAAATTTATAAGTTATTGATAGTATGATTAGTATAAGAGATTCTATATATAATCCTTACTATTCAATAGTATCTATTATAGTTTCTTAGTAACGTTTTATTGATATTTCAATATTTCTATTTTTATTATATAAAAGGGGAATAAGTTTAGATATATTGAAAATATCTATAAGAATAAGTTATATAGATACTATACTCAATACGTCTATTAGGATTCTACTTAGTCTAAATAATTAAAATTAAAGTGAAATTATTAGAACTATTAGTTTAAATTTAATAAATCTAACTAGAAGAATAAGTAATAAGATTATTATATTAAATAGGGATTGAATTAGAAGAAGTTAGTTTAGGCTTTTTAGGTCTAATTAGTAGTTCTTATAAACTTTTATTTTTCTAGAGGTTTCAATTTCTTAGGCTTTTTACTTTAAGTTTAATAAAAGTTTATTTAAATATAGATTTAAAAAGGTATTATATAGAAATAATAGTTCTTCTGAAGAACTTTATAACTAATTATTTATAAGAAGAAGAAGTTATTTGAATATTAATCTTCTTTTAGTATTATTATTATTAGGACTTTTATTAATAAATTATTAAAGTTGAAGTTTAAATTTATATTTATATTTTATTTATATATCTAGAAACTAATATATAATAAGTAGTTTAGAATAACTTGAAAAAGCTTCTATACTTAAATCTAATAGTTTGATTTCATATTATATTAAATATCTTTAGAAAAGAAGTAAATCTATCTTATATATAGAAATTGTTTTATTTATTGAGAGTAAGTTCAATAGAAAAATAGATTAAATTAATTAAGTAATTAAAGTATCAAGCTTATTTATTATCTACTAACTTTTATATTATTTCAATGGTATAATTCTTTAGGAAATAAGAGATATTTTAATTATTTTTCAATATTAGAATTCTATTATTAATTTAATATTCTCTTATTATATTATTTAGTTATTCATAGAGTAAATAAAAATTCTTAAAATAAAATATAAATTATACTACTAATTATTATATGTTAATATCAGTAAAATAATAGTATAAAAATGAATACTTCTTCTATTTCTATAAGAAATCTATTTAGATTTCTAAAGTAATTTTATTAGGAATTCTCTAGGAAATTTAAGGAGAAATCCTAAAGAAATCTTATAAGAAATCTTAAGAATCTTGAATAGGAAATCTTAGTAATTTCTAATAGGAAGTCCTAGGGAAATTCTTATACTTTCTATTAGGGAATCCTTATGAAAATCTACTAGAATCTTAGGTTTTCTATACTATTTAATAATAATAAGTTAAATAATAAAAGTATTCATAGTTTTAATATACTAATAAATAATAAAACTTTACTCTTTATTAATAAAGATATTACTATATAAAAAGAAATATTATAATCCTAAAAGGAGATAGAAGCTTTATTATATTTAAGTTTGAAAACTAGGCTAGTATCAGAGTACTATAAAAAAGGGGAGTACTAAGACGCTACTAGAGCTTTTATAAATTAGCTTCAGCTATTAGAAGAATAAATATTCTAGTAATATGAAGCTTAACTATAAATATAAACTATAGTTAAATAAGGGGAAAGCTAAATTTAAATAGTTATAAAGTATATTATATACTGATGAAGAAATCTTATTATTTAATATAAATCCAGCTTAATATATTTAAACTTCTATTTACTCTTAAGTATACTAATTAATAGGATTATAATAGTATTGTATTAGAAATCTATTATCTATATAACTCAAAAGTCTGAATTTAACTTAATACGAAACCTAACTCTTCTAACTACTAATAATAGTATTAGTAAACTAAAAGAATAATTACCCTTTTAGAATACTAATAGCTATTTTAAAACTAATTTAAACTAATTAATTAAAGAAGACGTAAAAAGGTTAAAGAAGAAGTAGAAATTAGAGAAATTATTAGTGTTATATAGAAGAAATAATTTAGAAGAAGGGAATACTAAAACATTTTTTATTTTTATATCTAACCTTAAGAATTAAAGAATAAATGTTTTAATTAAATAGTTAGTTCCTATGAAGTATTAAAGAACCAATTAGTTAGATCTGAATAACTTCTTATTTAAATTATAAAGATAGTTCAACTTAATAGAAAACAACTTTACTATAAATAGAAATGAAGTTTAATATAAAGATTTATATTTAGAAAGTATTGTATCCTATTAGTAAAGTAAGTAAATTATTATTAGTTATAATCATGAAATTAAGTAAGTTATCTAATTAGTAATAGAAAAGTAGCTAAAGTCTAGTATAAATAATGGTAATACCTAAATTATTATAATAATAGCTGAATTAGAAATAGTTTACTAAAAGGTTAAGCAATCCTATTAATAGTTTATTAATATATATAAGTCCCTTAAAATAGATTATTCTTATATCTAATAAAGCAACTCTTCTTTATTAATATTATTAAGTACTTATTCTTTAAATTAAGATATACAATTATAAGTAAAAGCTTACTCATTCTATATTGAGAATTAAATTATATAGCTAAAAAGATAGAAATAACTAAGTAATTTCTAAATAAATCTTTTTTAATAAAACTTATACTTAGAATATTAAAATAGAAGAACTATAGACTATTAAGTATATAAAGAATTATGTTAATTTAGGAGATAAGTAAAGAGAATTAGTTATAAAAGCTATTTCTTATAATTACTCTTTTACTGAAGATTAGGTAAAAAGGAATTCTATAGTTTTAAATAGCTACTTTCTAGAAACTATTCAAATACTATAATTATAAGAAAATAGATTATATATTATATTAATATAATAAGAATACTTATTATACTTATAAGAAGCCTAAATATACTAGAAGATCTCATTATACCTTGAGGAGAAAAGTTGATAATATTTATATCCTATAAGATTTAAAGTCCTATTAATATTTTAAGATTAAAATATTAGTTTATATAAGTAGAAATTAAAAAAAGAGAAAAATAGTTAGTAACTTAGAGGTTAATATGAATATCTTAAACTAGAAGATATTGTATAATATCAAGTTTATAGAAGTTAATTTCGAACTAAAGATATTAAATTTCTAAGGAAGAATAATACTTAAATATATAATATAGATTATAATTATCGAAATTATACATCACTTTAGTATAATATAGATAAAATCTGATATATTCTAAGTAAGTAATACTAATAAATATAATATAATCCTAAAAATCTCCTAAGGAAGAAAGCTAAGACTTAAATAAAAATAGAAAGCTCTAAGTTAAACTTATCCTTTAATTATTACTAACTTTAAATTAAAATATAAAGCTAGAGTAATTAATAAAATTAAAAGGCAATCTCAATATATATTAATAATCTTAATTATATTAATATTAATAGAAGGGGAGTAGTAGGCTGCTTAATACTAACTTATAGGAAGTCTGAATGGAGAAAAGGTTAATTTTAATTTATTACTATTAGAATGCTAAGAATAAATTTATATTCTTAATATAAGAAAGATCAGTATTCCTATAGAAGAAGATATATATATATATAATAAGATCAGAAAAAAGTAAGAAACCTCTATAAAACCTTATTTACCCCCTTATAGAAAAGGAATTAGAAGAATTACATGAATATTTTATATCAATCTCTAAAAAGAAATAGATTTGAATATTAAAAAGGTTTATAAGAATACTAATCCTATATATCCTAAAAACAGAGATGAATTAAAGTTATATATAGACTTTAGAAGTCTAAATATTATTATTATTAGAAATAATATATTACTACTATTTATTAATAAGATTTTAAATTATATAAGAAGAGTTTCATAGTTTACTAAACTAGATCTCAAAGATATATACTACTAAGTCTATATATAGCTAGGAAATAAGTAGAAAATAATATGTTAAATATGATATAGGTACTTTAAGTATTATATGATACTATTTAGTTTAATTAACGCTTGAGAAATCTTCTAAATATATATTAATAATGTATTAATAGGTTTCATAAATATTATATATATTATCTACCTAGACAATATCTTAATATTTACTAAAATTAAAAAGAATTATATAGAAATAGTAAGACAAATATTAAGCCAATTATTAATTATAGAGCTTTATATTAATTTAGAGAAACATAAGGTTTATATATAAACAATTCAGTTTTCAATTCTTATTATTTCTCTTAAGGGGATTGTTATAAAAGAAGAGAGAATATTAATAATCAAAGAGTAGCTATTACCTACCAGTATTAGAGAGATCTAGATCTTCTTAGAATTCATAGAGTTCTATAAGAGATTTATTGAGAATTATTCTAAGATATATTAGACTCATTCATTAATTAATTAAGTAGGTAAAAGCAGAAGATATAATAACTCTTAACGTAGTTAAGGTTTTTAAAGATCTATAGGAGAAGTTTACTTAAATACTTATCCTATAATACTTTAATCTAATTCCTCTATTTACATAAAGATAGATATTTCTAATCTTACTATAAGAGTAATAGTTATATAATTAGAAAGAAATAGTAATAATTATTGACTTACTTCTTATAGAAATTAAGAAGAAGAAAGTTGAAATATAATATATTAAAAGTTAAATTACTAACTATTTATAAAATAGTCCTTATATAGAAATACGACTCTTTATATTTATAATGTAAAGTCACGTTGATTACTAATTTTTTGAACTACTAGTATTTAATAGCAAAGCCTTAGTTTAATAGCTATTAAATAAGATTCCTTGAAAATATATTATTATTTAATTATATTATTAACTACTAACTAGAAAAGTAAAACCTAATAGATAGTCTATTAGGATAACTAGATTATTAACCTATAGAGAGAGGAATTTAGAAAACTAGAAGTATTTTTAAAAAGACTTTCTTAGTTAATTCCTAGATATGATAATAATAATATCCCTCTAAGACTCAAGACTAATAGTAAACCTAGAAAATATTATTCTAGAGAGATTAGAAAAAATATTAAAAGTAGGGATCTAATAAATAACTACTCTAAATAAATATTAAATCTAGATTAACCTACTAATAGCTTTTTATAATGAACACTTAAGGGGGAATGTAAATATTATTAAAATACTTAACAAGTTGGGATAGATATATTAATAGAAGTTTATAAGAAAGGATATTACAGAATACATATTAAGATACATAATATACTAGTAATCAAAACCTTAGTACTACTTCTTATATAGTAAGTTAATATTTCTACTAATACTTATTAATTTATAATTAATATACTTCTAGAAGATTTATTATTAAATTAGTTAAGTTAATTTGATTTTAAGAGAAAAGTTATAATAGTATATTAATAATAGTTATTTGATTTATAGAGTATGTATTTTTTTTCTTGATAAGAGAATTGCTAATAATAGATAAACTAGTAGGTTTCCTAGTAAATAATATCTTCTTTAAGTATGGACTTCTGTAAATTATTTATATTCAACGGAAATTGACTATTTACTAGTAGATTTTAAGTTCTTATTATCTATCTATTAGCTAAAAAGAGGAAATTAAATATAGTATATTATTTACAAATTGATAAGTAAATAGAATAATAAAGTTAGAATATAAAATACTTCCTAAGAATAATAATTAACTTTAATTAAAGTAATTACCTATCGTTAAATTTATTTATAATATTTTAGCTTACAGTACTACTAGGGTCATATTGATAGATATTTTAATAAACTACTTACTAAGGGGACTTTATAATAATTCTTTAGAAAAGATGAAACCTAAAGTAATCCCTATAGTAGAAGAAAAAATGGAATACTTCTATTTGTATTATTAATAATTAAAGGCCTTTTTAGAAGACGTAAATAAAAAATATACTAAGTAGTATAATAAGAAAAAGAAACAGTTAAACTTAAAGGTTAACAATTATATATTACTATCCATTAAGAATATTTAATAAGAATAACTACTTAAAAAGCTATTAAATAAATACTTAAAGCCATTTAAAATAATATAAATAGTTACTAAGGGTTAAATATTTAAACTTAGTTTAGATAAAGAGTATAAGATTTATATTATCTTCTCCCGATTATAATTAGAAAAGTATAGAAGTAATTTATTAATATTCTAAATAATATCTATTAAAAACCTAAGAGATAATATATATTTAGTTACTTTTGCTTTATACTTACAATAGTATCTAAGCTCTACACCCTATATATAGATTTAACTATAAACTTTACCTAATAATAGTATTTTTATTAATACTAGCTTATAACTACTTAAGATAGTAATGAAATTACCTATTATTATAGATAATCATACTTCTAGTTCTAATATTTAAGCCTATAGTAATAGAAAACCTTATAGTAATCATTAGAGAAAGCTTTATTAAAACTAAAACTTAATATATATAGCTAAAAGTAATTATTAAAGTTATGAAGTTAAGAACCTTTATAAATCTTCTGAAGATAGAATACAATAAAGCGCTAAAAGCTAGGCATTCTATAATTTATTACTCTTCTATATTCTATCTTTAGTATAGCCTAGTAGTTAGAGTGATAGTATATTATATTTTTATAATAGAATTAAAATCTCCTTCAAATCTATACAGCTACTTGTAGAAAAAATACTATAGAATAAGTATAGAAATATCTAGCTATAACTATTATAATTAAACCTATTAGTATATCAGACTGGGTTTTAATCAAATTATTCTAAAATATTATAATTAATAAGTAATTTATAAATATTTGAGGAAGATTATCTAGCTATCCTATAAACTACTATATTAGATTAGTAATATTAGAAATTAAATATTAATTAGATAATACTCTAATATCAAAACCTTACTATAATACTAATTATTAGATATCTTAAAATATTATAATAATATAATTATAAGGGTTTTAAAAGCTATCTAGTTATATTACAAGTATTTATATTTATATAAATATTATTTATATATTAGCTATACTTAATATATTGAAACTATTTACTAAGAAGAACAAGCTAGGTCTTACTATGCTTATATAGAAATTATATGTTAATTTATATTAGTAGTAGAGAATCTTCATATTAGTAGTATAAAGTTTTATCTTAAGGGTAGTATTAAGGATAGTTTAGTAACTAAGTAATAGATCTATACGGGGGGCAAACATAAGTATAAGGTTGTTGATATATTCAAATCTAACTCATTTAACTTAAATCCTAGCTATTATAACTTAAATACCCTTTTTTATATATAACTAAGTAGTAGTCTAGCTTAAAACTAACTAGAGACTACTAATATACTTTAATATATTCCCCCCCTTTATAAACTATATCCTTATAGTCTTACAGCTTAAATAAAATTATTCCTAGATCTTAAAACCCCTTATCTCTATAGTATATATCCTAGCCTTCTTATTAGCCTTCTAGTACTTTTTATACTTAATTTAAAGCCCTAATATTCTTATTAAACTTCTATTCCTATAGTAAGAAGAATAGTACTATTTATAAAGTTTTTTAAAAACTTCTTATTACTATAACTTCTTATTAATATAACTTCTTATATACTACTAGCTTCTTATTATATAACTTCTTATATACTACTATTACTACTACTACTATTACTATACTACTACCCCTCTAGTAATCTTCCTCTTATTTAAAGTTATATTTATAACTTCTTACTACTATAGCTTCTTATATATTACTACTATTACTTCTATTAATATAATTTCTTATTATTATTACTATTACTATTACTATTACTCCTCTAGTAATCTCTTTATAAAGCTTAAAACTATACTATATATTATTATTATTACTACTATTCTTCTAATAATCCCCTTCTTATTTAAAATTATATTATAACTTCTTATTACTAAGACTTCTTATATATTACTAACTTCTTATTACTAAACTTCTTATTATTAATATTTCTTACTACTAAAACTTCTTATTATTATAACTTCTTATATACTACTAACTTCTTATTACTATTACTTCTTATATATTACTACTATTAATATAACTTCTTATATATTATTATTAATACTTTTACTATTACTATACTACTATCTTTCTAGAGATCTCCTTACTAATTTCAAACTATATTATACTAATATAGGTTACTATTACTACCTTTCTAGTAATTTCTTTATAAGGCTTAAAGCTACTATATACTATTACTACTACTAGTACTTCCTTATTATTCTTTTAGTAATCCTAATACTAAAAATTATAAAATCTATAGTTCTTCTATAGTAGATTAGTAGTATTAACTACTATATAGCTATTTTAGCTATTATACTATAGATAGTATAATATTTATTTTTAATATTATAACCTTATAGCTTCCTAGTAGCTGTTATCTCTCCCTCTAAGAAGTTATATTCTTATAACTTTAAAACTTTTGTAGTATTATCTAATACCCCTCTATTAAGTTTTAGTTATATTATCTTTTATGTTTTTATAGCTTTTAAGCTTTTATAGCTTTAAAGCCCCTAGCTTTAAAACCCTTATAGTTAACTATAAAATACTAGAAGTAGCGACTTTCTAGTACTCCTTCTCTACTTAGGACTTGAGAATCCCTCTTAGGCTTTATATCTAGCCTCTTAATACTAGTAATTCTAAGTAATATTAACCTCCTAGATATATTCTAACTATAGTTATATTTTAATTACTTCTTAACTACCTTAGTAATAAAGATATTAAACAAGCTTCTTCTTTACTTCTAGTTATAAGGATATATTATCTACTATATCTATAATATACTACTTACCTATCTTACTAGAAGCATTCCTAGTACTTCTTAATAACTTCTACTTATAACTATAGATAGCTATATAACATATATTTCTAAATACTTTTATATTATTTAAAATAGTTACCCTAAAATAGCTATTTTAAAAACCTTAAAACTTCTACTTATTTAATATTCTTCTAATAACTACTTATTTTCCTAATAGTCTTAAGGTTACCTATCTTATTTTATAATCTCTTAACAGTTTTATTATTACTATATAATCAATATCTTTATATCTATATACTTATAAAAAAGTATTAGTATTTTTCTAGTTATCTCTTATTCTTCTAATAGTTTTAATATTACTAAGTAGTTTTAGAGGTAATTTATATATATACTAGTACCCTTTAGGTTATCTCTTATTCTTTTAATATTCTAATTATTAGTAAGTAGCCTTAATACTATAACTTCTTATAGTAGCCTTCTAGGTATTATATATTAAAATCTCTATTATCTACTGTATGATTACTATACTAGTACTCCTCTAGTATACCCCTCTTATAATAGTTTTACTATAGTCTTTTATAGTAGCCTTATTACTATAGTTATATAGGTATTATTTATATTGAAACTATTACTTCTATTATACTAATACTATATTAATTCCCCTCTAGTATACTTCTCTTAATAGTTTTAATACTATAGCCTTTCTTAATAGTTTTATTAATACTCTATAGTTAAAGTTAGTATTCCTACTATATTACTATTATACTAAGACCTCTCTATTATACATCTCTTATAATAGCTCTATTACTACTATATATACTAAAATCTCTAAATCTGTATACTTATATATATATTAGTACTTTTATAATAACCTTAGGGGTAGCTTCTTATAGTTACCCTTATATATAGCCTTATCATAATGTTATACTAGGGCTTTTCTTATAATAGCCTTATTATTATAGCTATATAAGTACTATATATATTGAAATCGTTACTTCTACTATACCTCTACTATACTACTACTATACTAGTACCCCTTTAGTATACTTCTTATTAGCCTTGATACTATAGCCTCTTATAATAACCTTATTAGTACTATATGTCGAAATTTTCATACTATTATACTACTAGCTCCTATATAACCCACTAGTTAGAACCCTTAAAGATAGGTAGAAATTCAAATATATTAAGAATAGTTTGATAACTAAATAATAGATCTATATAAGGGGTAAATATAGGTATAGGGTTATTGATCTATTCGAATCTAACTTTTTAAACTAAAATCCTAACTATTATAACCTCAATACCCCTCTTTATATATAACTAAGCAGTAGCCTAGCTAGGGGCCAGCTGGAGGCTACTAGTACGCCCTAATAGGTAGGTAGGACTTAGTTTATAATAAAGATATTAAAGTTATAAATATTAAAGTTGTAATGAATATTTAAATAGAATACTTATAATTAGTAGTAATTAAATATCTCAAGATATTTAAATTATGTATTAATAGGTATAAAGGTATAAAGGTATAAGGTTATTATAGAAAGAATTATTAGTTATTTATTATTAAAAGAATTAATATAAGATATATATACTAACTATAGCTATAAAAACTTCGATTTCAAATTAACTAGAAGCTAGCTATAATGGTTAGTAGGGAGGTAGGAGAGCGAAAGTTATACTTTAAGGAGTAATATATCTACTAATAGTTATAGTAGAAAGCGAGCTATTAGCCCCTCTTAAGATAATATATATAAGGTTAATTATATAGCAGATTATAAAGAACTATAAAGAAATAATTAATATTTATTTAAATAAAAAGAATATAAAGTAGAAAAGAATTTTTAAGAACTTTAATAGAATATATGATTAGAACTAAGATTAGAATATAAAGAAAATCCCCTAAGGATTACTAATAAATTATAAAAAAGGTAATATATTAAGATTATTAATAAAATAGATCTAGGAAGTTTATATCAACTTAAAGATTAAAGAACAAATATAGTACAATTTAAGAGTAATAATTAATCTCTAAAGAAAAGAAATATATAGGATATTAAGAGGGGAATAAGAAGGTATTAGATTATTATGAGAAATCAAGGAAGCCACCCAAAGGGGCCTCTAGGCACTATACAGAAGGTATATAAAGAAGCAAAATAACTTATATTATTACTACTAAAATATAGTATATATAGGGTATTTAAACCCTTAAAATATCCCTTTAGAGTATAGCCTAAAACCCAGATTCTATAGCTTATATAGCTACATATATTTCATCACACAACCCCCCAAGTATTAGATATAATCAACAGCTAGAAGAAGCTATTCCTAATTACTTTAACATAAAATTATTCAAACAACTACTCTAAAGTATTTAAATTATTTAAATTACTATTATTAAGCAAAAGTAACAAAACTCTTAAGCTATAAAATAAAAGTAATAGGGCTTTCTAGCTTTCTCATAAAACTTTTAAACCTTCTTAAACTATAACCTATTATCTATATAGAAGTAAACAATCCTAAATAGTTTCTACTATCTAAAAATAACCTCTCCTACTTTTTTTAGATTTTAAAGAATAAGGGGATTCTAAATATAACCCTAGAAACATCTCTAGCACTCTATAAAATACTACTACCTTCTTATTTTACTTTAAAGATATATAGCTACTTAAAGTTAATATATAAACTCGAAAGCATATTTATCAAAAGTATACTATATAGAATATAACTACTAAGCTAAATAAAATTATAGAATTTACTCTTTTTTTTAAAACACCTCCTACTTACTATAACTCTTACACTTTATATACTCCATCCTACTAATAGTATAAAAACACTACTCTAAATATTTAATCTCAATAAAAACTGAAACCTAATAAGAACTAAAGCCTAACTATTAAACAACCTATACATTTATATATAAAACCTATTCACATAACAACCAAGAAAATATATTTCAAATAGTAACTTATTATTAAAACTATTACAAAAAGATAGACCCTTAACTCTTCCCAAACTATTAAAAATAACCTCTTTTTTAATAGATCTTTACTACTTAAGTATACAGTTTAAACAATATCTAAAACATCAACTTTACTCTATAACTTAATTAAACTAAAATACTTTATATAAACTTTCAAACCTTCTCTACCCCTCCAAATATACTAAATAATATTAATATATTTAAAAGTAATATTCAGATAAGTTTTCAGATTCTTTTTAACTACTATAAACTAAATCTATTATAACTAAAAGAATACTATTTTAAATAGCAGCTAATCTAAGTATAAATAGAATAGAGAAGTAAAAAGTAGAGTAAAGTTAAAAAAAAGAGTAATAACTAGTCTAATAATACAGCAAAAACAAAAGTATTACAAAAGTACCCTTAAGAGGTTAACAATTTTTAATATTAAAAGAGATATATAGGGGCACCTTAAGATAAATAGCACTATACATACACTTAAAAGGATCGAAAAGAAGTTCTTATATATACAGGCTATTTCGGATTTCAATAAAAGAAAGTTATCAAAGTTATTATAACTATTTAAATAGTAAAAAAGGGGTTTAGGCGTTTGAAAATACTAAAAAGCTAGGCTTATAACTATGAGAAATCGAAGAGGCTACCTAAAGAGGCTTCTAGGTATTATACAGAAGGTATATGAGGAAACAAAATAGCTTATATTATTACTACTGAAATACGGCATATGCGGGGTATTTAAACCCTTAAAATATCCCTTTAAAACATAGCCTAAAGCCCAGATTCTATAGCCTACATAGCTATATATATTTCATTACAATTATTTAGTATTATTATTATTACTTTTATTATTATTATTATTTCTATTTCTACTATTCTCCTTAGTATTAGTATTATTACTAAGCTACTTAGAGACTTTAAGAGTTAAGGAATATAAATTAAAAATATCAATATATTAAAAAGATGATATTAATAAGTAGGAAATTACTAAGGGGGTATTAAAAAAGTAAAAAAATATTTATAATATAAGAACAAGTTAAAAATTACTCTAAGAAAATAGTCTAGAGGCTTATAAGGGTAGTAGTTTACGTTTTAATAATATAAGTTTAAACATCTTAAGTCTATTAGAGAGTAGTAATAACCCTTATACTCTTTCAAAAAAGTAATTATATTACGAGATAGTAGTAACTATAGGTTTGATAGTTATAAGCTAGTATTTATAAGTTAATTATTCTACTTCTTTATCCTTAGCTTTATATTTAATAATATATTTATTAATATAAGAAACATTAGTCTAGAGGGCTTTATAAGTAGTAATTTAGGCCTTCTTAAGATTTTCCTATATCAATAATTAGTAAGGAAATTTTAGAGGATAATAATATAAGTATCTTATTTTAATATTATACATAGTAGTAAAAAGGTTAGCTTTAGATAGAAAATTATTAAAAAGATAATATAAAATAAGAACTATAAGAATAGTAATATAAGTAATTTAGAGACATATTAGAATATATTTTATAGCTATAGGAGTACTTTATAAGAAGAGGGATAAAAGTATATTAGAAAATACTTCTTATAATATATAATAATATAATAAGAATACTTATTATTAGTATTTAAAATAATTAGTATAAATAGGAAAAAAGAAGTAATAGAAATATACTAATAGTTGTATAATAGAAGGGGAATAATGAGATATAGCTAGATAGTTTCTAAATAGCTATAAGGTAGAAGTAATGATAATAGGAGATAGAATTATTATTATTTTTATTATTATTATTATTATTATTATTATTATTATTATTATTATTATTATTATTATTATTATTATTATTATTATTATTATTATTATTATTATTATTATTATTATTATTATTATTATTATTATTATTATT
>AMCV02000003.1:484411-586945 GCA_000350065.2 Colletotrichum orbiculare MAFF 240422
AAATCCTTAAAATCTATTAGATGAATAGTAAAACTAACCTTATAAATAGTATAATTGAGAAATCTAAGAATTAAACCTTTAAGGAATTTATAATAATAAATAAAATAAGAATCTAAATAGAACGATAGATTATAAGAATTACTAATAATAATAAGAAGAAGAAATAAAAGTAAAAGGAAGGTATATAAAATCATAAGAAGAAGGTAATAGAAAGAGAAAGAAGTATACTATAATAAGAGTTTAAAATACTTAATATAATATTAAATAAAAGGTATATTTTTATAGAAAAATACTATTTATAGTATTTTTATTATTTTCAGTATATTCAAAANNGGACTTATATAACCAGAGGTAATTTTATACTTATTCTTTATTTTATACTATTTTTATATTTTATATTACTTTTGTATTTTATACTATTTTTAGTATTTAATATGCTTTAGCTATAAAAGAGAATATTACTAATATTAGGTTAAATATAATATTAAGATAGCTAAAAGTATAGTAATAAGTAACTAAGTAGTCAACCTACTTATTTAAACTAATAAGAATAATAGGATTATTATATAGATTTATCCCTATAGTATACGGCGTATATATATATACTATAACCTAGATATAGATATTATGAATAGAGATAACTAGTTATATACCACTTTACACAATCAATCGATTACAATATTTACTAATTGTAAATTAACACTAAGATATAAAACTTCAAATAGATATTAAAATTCTTATTAAAGAAAGGTATTAGAAGGGAAATAGAATACTACTACTTTAAACTAATATTTTAATACTTAGATTTTAAAGATGGAACTTCTAAAAGAAGGGGTTATATTAGATTACTATAGAAAAAAAAGAGTATAAGCAGGCTATTAGAATTCTTATCTATTAGTTTTAAGTATAAAGATAATAATTATTCTAATAATCTAAAGCTTAAATAGAAGTATAAAGCTATAATTAAATGAGGGGAAAGTTAAGTTTGAATAGTTATATAATATAATATATATCTATCAAGAGATTTTATTATTTTTATAAAAGTCTATTTTAAGAATTTGTCGAAATAAGAAAAAGAAAGTAGTAGAGATATATTAGTAGTCTTTTAGTAGAAAGAGGGTAGTATAATATAGCTAGATAGCTCCTAAGCAGCTATGAGGTAGAAGTAGTAATAATAGAAGATAGAATATATATAGTTATTTTTATTATTATTATTATTAGTTAGAAAAGCATAAGGAGTATATAATAACTTAATAGCTCGTTTCTTTAAAATAATAGCTCATTTTTAGATAGAAATAGGAATAAGAAGAAGAAGTAGTAGAGAAATAAGAATAGGAGTAGTAAGGGTAGTAGGGGTAATAAGAATAGATATTATAATTATTATTATTATTATTATTATTAATAATAATTTAGAAATAAAGTTATTAATAAAAGGGAAAATAAAGGCAATTTATATATAAGATTAAAAATTCAAATAATAAAAAAAGCCTTCTTTTAATTAAACGTAGTTGAAGGCTTTTTTAAAGTAGAAGATAGTAAAATTAATAATGAAGAGGTTACTTAGAAATTACTAAAGGGGGGGATAATCAGAATAATAAAGCGAATAATATAAGTCTCTAAAGTTAAAAGAATAATAGAACATATATTATTTTAATTTAACTAGTAAAAATAGTATTCTATAGAATAAATAAAAGTAAGAGACCTATAGGTTACCACTAGGAGGAACTCAATATAACTTCTATAAGAGTTAAAATACTATAATTATAATAAATATAAAGTTCTTATGGTTAAGAATAAAGAGGAAGTCTCCCTATATCTCTATAGTCAAGGAAAACTAGTTATTTTATGGAAAGGTTTGAGGTTAATTAGAATATAGTTATAGTTGGAATATATATTAGGAAACTAATATTAATTAAGACCTAATATTATAAAGTTAAAATAAAAAGCTTAGAATAAATACCTAGGTTTCAATTAAAGAAAGATATTAGAAAAAAAGTAGTATATTATTATTCTATACTAATATCTTAATAATTAGGTCTTAAAGATAAGACTCCTAAGAAGGAAGATTATATCAAACTATTATAGAGAAAAAGGGTATTAAGAGGCTATTAAAACCCCTATATACTAGCTTTAGCTATTAGAATAATAGATATTCTAATAATATCAACCTAAAATATAAGTATAAAGTTATAGTTAATCAAGGGGAAAGTTAAGTTTAAATAGTTATATAGTATAATATATACCTACTAAGAGATCTTATTACTTAGTATAAACCTAGCCTAATAGCTAGATATTATTCTAACTACTACTATTTACTTTTAAGTTTCTTTAAATCCTTCTAAAGAGTATTGTATTACTTTTAATAAAATAAAAGTCATTTAGAAAAGACCTCTAATTATAAATTAATTGTTAACTATGATAATACTAATCCTTTTAATCTTTTCAGATTTATAAACTTAAATTATGCTAGAAATATCGATAATAGAAAATCCACTTTAGTTTATATACTTTACCTAGATGTTTCTAATATTATAAGTTATAATTGAACTGAATAAAAAATAATCATTTTATCCCTGTATAAAGCTAAGTATATAGTTCTCGTAGATACTACTAAAGAAGCTATATACGTATATAATAATTATAGTTCTATTAATAAAGCTTTAGGATTTGAGACTATTAATAAATTAAATATTTTTATAGATACTTAATTAGTTAGAAAGCTTACTAAAAATGCTAAATTCTATAAAAAAGCTAAATATATTGATATTTATTATTACTATGTTAGAAATCTTATTCATAATAATTATATTAATCTCTATTATATTAATATAAATAATAATATAGCTAGTTTTTGATAAAGCCTTTGTATTGAATAAAGTTTAATAATATTATTAAGAGGGCTTTATAGAATAAGTTTAATATTGAGCTCTTCTTTTAAGGAAATAATCTTAATAGTCTATCTTCCCTAAAGATTAATTCTTTCTTTTAACTCTTTATTAATTTTAGGCTCTTCCAATTTCTCCTGATTTCTTTACTTTATTTTGAAGTCTTTTCTTTTAAATTATTTCTAAAGTTAAGGTTTTCTAATTTTAATGTTTTAAACATCTTTCTCTATTTCTCCTATATAATATTTGGAGTTTTTACTACTTTTTAAGTTATAAAAGATTTATATATTTTATATATTTTAAGGAGGAATATTAGATTTCTAACTATTCAGTTATTACTTATATTTATCCTAATAATCTATGTTAAATATTTGAAAGCTTCAGTATTTTCTATTACTCTTAGAATCCTATATTTTCTATTTTCATGGATAATTAATTATTACAGTTCAAGTTATATTACTTTATGTATTTTGCTTTTTAAATTAATTAAATTATAATATCATAATATTTAGTAAATAGACTACTTAGTAGCCTAAGTACAATAGAGTTAAAAGTTCTATATAATATAATATTAACTTTTCTAAAAATAAATTCTATTTAGATATTAATATTATAAAGTTTCCTACTTCCTATAGAAACCAAACTTCTTATTATTATTACTATTTATATTAATATCAATACTATATTCAGATATTATTCTCAATGACTTATTCTTCAATAATTAAATGTTGTTAGTTCCTCTTGACTTCTTACTAGTTACGTCTTATTAATTTAATAGTTCTCTATATAAAGCTAAAGATTTACAGAGTTTATCTATATTATTATAATTACATTTAGTCTAACTATTTAAGCTCTTTTCTTTTTCTAATCTTATTTCTACAAATTGATCTTATTTATGTATCATTAACCTACTAATTAATATTTCAGACTAATTTCTAAATAAATTATGACTAGATTCTCTATACTAAAAGCTATGAGAATACATAACTTACTAACTTAATAGGAATCTTTTGTTTCTTAGCTTAAGTCTATCAATTGATCTTTGAGTCTAAATTTACTTTCTTATATTATTTGAAAGATATTCATAATAATATAATTCCTAGAATATATGAAACTAGTAATAATTAACTAGTAAAAGGTTAAGAGGAATTAATAACTCTTCATTATTAAAGAATAGGTTATTCAGAATAGTATCTGAAAATAATACTAATATTAATATAAAAGAGAATAATAATAATAAGAAGTTCGAATTCTATTGGAAATAGGGAACTTCGTAGTATTTATAGTTAAATAGAATTTACTTTCAGAAAGGTTAATTTTATATCATATAAAGCTTTTAGCTTTAGTACACTTAGGTTAATAAGTAGTCTATTTACTAAATATTCCAATATTATACTTTAATCAATCTAGAGTATAAATAATTAAAAGAGCCCAAGCTTAACTCTAAAAGTTAATATTCTATAATAAATAGAAAATATGGGATTATATAAATAACAGAGAATACTTAAAGTTTTATTTACTCAAAATAAACTATTAAGATAAATATAGATAATAGCTCAATGACTAGGATTCTAATACCCCGCTTCAAAGTATATAAGGTAAATCAATCTTTTATACCTTAGAAAGTAGTGAGAACTCTAGAATTATATAGGGAAAAGAGAGAAAACTTTTAAAAGATTAAAATCTAAGATATTTGAAAGACAAGACTTAAAAATAAAGTAAAAGAATGAGGAAAGATCAGAAAAGCCTAAAACTAATAAAAGGTTAAAGGAAAGGATTAATCCTTAGAAAAAAGACTATGAAAACTATTTCTTTTATAAAAGAGTTAAATATTAAAGTTATTTTATAAGATCTTCTTAATAATATTGTTAGATGTAACTCAGCTCAAAGGCTTTATTAAAGAATATGAATATTATTATTTATATTAAAATAATAGGGATTAATTTGATTATTTTAAGTAAGATTCCTGATATAATAATAATAAATATTGATATACTAAGCTTTTTTGTAAAGTCTCTTCTTTTTGAAATAGGGGTTTAATTAATTCATTATCTATGAATATATTCAGCCTATCAATAGTTCTATATCCTAAAGTCTTCTTAATAAAATTATAATTATCATATAAGTAAATAACTTCTTTACTAGTATATACTAAAGCTATATACTTAGTTTGATAAATAAATAGAAAGACTAATTTCTATTTAATTAACCTATTATGTAGAATAATACCAAAATCCAAAGAAGATATATAGATTAAAAAAGATTTTCGATTCTTAATATTTCTAGTTTAATCTAAATCTATAAGTCCAAATGAATCAAAAGGTTTAATATTGGTATAATTACTAATTAATTTATAATTAGAATGTTTGCTTTTTTAAAAACCCAATATCCTATTAAACGTAACAAGATTTTCTTCAGAAGGATTTGAAGAGAATCGAGAATAAAACTTAACGGCTAGAATAATATCTAATCTAATCTTTAAAATAAAATAGAAGAAAGCTCCTACTTCTTTTTAATATTCTAATGTCTCTTCTTTTGGAGTATTATTCCCATAATTAAGGAATTTAGCTCTATTATTGATTAAAGTCTGAAACTTCTAAATATTCGTTTTATTAGATTTAGTAAAGGTTTCATTTAAATATTTAAACTGATTGATTTCTATACGTTTAATCTTCCAATTAATAATTAAATTCTTACTTAAAAGAGTATTGAGTTCTTTTCAATCTTCAATCTTAATATTATTTGGAAACAACTATAAATATACTCTAAAGTAAGAGAATTATTGGTTTCTAATAGTATATTATTAATATAATAGATTCAAATAGCTAAATATTTACTTTTATTGAGAGTAAATCTAAATATAAATTTTCCTTTACTATGAAAGAATACTTTAAACCTCATCTTATATGAAAAGGATCCAGGGTATAAAAGCTATAGTCTAAAGCTCTATTTTAATCTATATAAAGTTTTATTTAATAAACAAATAAAAAGCTAATTCTTATGGTCAGTATTATATTTCTAAGCTTTTAGAACGTTTATTATAATGTAACTAATAGGTAACCTTATATATATCTTTTTATCTATTTTTATATAAATAGATATTGTTAGAGTTCTAGCTATTTAGCTATTATTCTATTAATCCTATTAACCCGTTTTAAGTATTTAAAGATTTGAGTATTCTCTATTATTCTTATAACCCTATGTTTTCTATTATTGTAGAAAATCAATTATTAGAGTCAAGGTTATACTATTTTAATTATTTATACTCTAGATTGGTCAAATTATAATATCAGAATATTAAATAAACAGACTACTTAGTAGCCTAAGTATAATAAAGCTGAAAGTTCTATATAATATAAGGTTAACTTTTTTGAATATAAACTCTATTTAGATATTAATACTACGAAGTTCCCTACTTCCTATAGAATTCAAACTTCTTATTATTATTACTATTTATATTAATATTAGTACCATTTTTAGATATTACTCTAAATGATTTATTCTTTAATAATTAAGAGTTATGAATTCCCCTTAACCTCTTTCTAAGTATTTATTACTAGTTTAATAGGTTATAAGCCTAGCTCTATATTAATCTTTCTTTTCATATTATATTTCTATCTATACTTATCATTAATATTGATATCTATATTTCTATTAATACTTATTTAGATTATACTAGAAATTATATTAATTAACCTTAAGCTTTCTTTATTTATCTATTTATATAAAAGTCCTTTTAATTGGTTTAATAAAACTTTATAATTCATTCTTTTTAAACCTCTTTTAATTAATTAATTAATTCTTATTACTAATTAATTAGTTTAATAATAGATGAATTTAGAAGGAGATTATACTAGTTAGAATAATAGGTTTACTATTAGATTAATAAAAGAGATAGTTAAGTAGTAGAAGCTGAAAATCTCTTATATTTTAGGTCTACTAAGACCGTTTATAAACTAGCTTTTAAATCTATTAAGGCTTTTTATAAACTAGTTTTTAGGTCTACTAAGAATTTTGTAAATTAGAATCTTAAGTTTATTAAGATTCTTATAAATTAGATCTTTAGGTTATTCCTAACCTTTTTAAAAGAGTATTTCTTATAGGATTTATACCTTAGATTACTATAGGCTATAGGATTATTAATCTATGAATTAACTATTAAGTTATATTATTATTAATCTTGTAGTTAATAATAGTTTGGTAAAGTTATATCTTAAGTATTTTAATTCTACTTTAGGATTTTGATGAATTCTTTATTAAATAATTATTCTATTTTCTTAAGTTGGTATTTAAGAATATAGGTAATTCTAAATGATATTTTATCTATAAGTTAAAAAGAATTTAGAATTATAATATTTAGTCTATTTATATAAAAGTTTTACTTATTAGTAAAGATATCTTTAAAGATTTAATGAAACTTATTAGTAGAAATAATACTAATAAATATAATAGAATTCTTAATTATATATAGTTAAATTATAAAGATAGTCTTTTAAGAGGTATTAAAAATAATACTAATATTTTTGATATTTTTAATTATTTAAAAAGACTTTATGAATTAACTGGTTTTTCTAAGAAGTTTCCTATCTATAAAAAGTTCATCTTATTATTTTTAATAATTTTGAGTTTATAGAGGAATATCTAAATAAGATAAAAGAATTTATTAATAACTTCTTTTATAATAAAGTTAAACTCTCTAAGTAAATTCTTATTATTTATCTTTTTAATAGTTTAAATAAATGTTATAAAGGTTTTACTATTTTAGTTATTTAGAATCTTAGATCTAATAAGGATTCTTATAAGTTAGGTTTCCTATTTCTTAATTTATTAGATAAATTCAGAAGGAAAACCTAGATTTCTTTAGTTAATTTTATAATTAAGAGGAAATTTGAGAATAAGGTTGTTAAATAGTCTTCTCTAAAGATTATTATGAAATGCTAAAAGAAATAGAAATTTATTTTCTATAATTATTGTAAAAAGACTACTTATACTAAAGAAAACTATTTTAATCTTTATTTTGAAAGGACTTCTATTTAAATAAAATGTAAAATTAATAAGAATCTTCCTAAATCTTCTAAAAAGAAACAAAATAAAAAAAATAAAAACTTAAAATTAATTAGTATTATTTTAACTTAGGAAGAAATAGTTAAAGAAATTTCTAGTAATATAATTAAAGACCTTATATAACTTAATTTTAATACTAAAGAAACTAAAGAAAGAGAAGATAAAGAAGAAGATATTAAGTTTAAAAATAGAATTTCAATTTAACTTTCTCTTAAAAAGACTTTTATTAAAAAAGCCATAAATACTTTAATTTCTAAGAAGATTTAATAAGTTAGAAGCTCCATTAAATAGACTAAAATTATTTTATTCTTTGTTAATATTAAAACTATTATTTATATAATAAAGAATTATATTCTTTAGTTAATAAAACTAAGATTGTTTTATTTATTAAGTAGGGAAATACTAAAGGCATCATTTTAATTATACTAAATAATTTGAAACCTATTTCAAATAGTATTAAATATCTTTTATATAATATTCATTATATATTATAACCAGGTAATAATCTGTTAAGTTAATCTAAATTCAACTTAATAGGAATATTATCTATTCTCTTCAATGAATTTATACTATATAATATTAAGAAAAATAAATTTCTATTTATAAAATTTAAAGTTAATAATTTCTATAAGTTTAGAATTTCTATTTAACTTAAGAAATTAGTTCTTTATACTAATACTACTAATATTAATAATTTAACACTATAATATAAGAGAATGAGTTATATTAGTAATGTAATGATGTTAATGAAAAATATAATAAATAATATTGGCTATAAGTATTCTCAAGGTAATAAACTACCTATTTGTAAAGCTTATTTTAAAGGTAAGTTTACTAATAATGTTAATAGAAATTTAAGTACTTTTGAAAAGTTTAAATATCTTAATTATATTAGTTTAAATCCTTATAAACCTATTTTACTAGATATTATAATTACTATATATATTTTATCTTATTTATAAATAAGTTTAGTAGATTTATCTGAAGAAAGTTATTAAAAAATAAAAGTTCTTAAAAAGTTAATATAGATAGTACTTTTGAGTTTTCTAATAATAGAATAAAAATTATTTATCTTAATAATAGTATTATTTATAATATAAAACTACTTCATATTTGAAAAAAGAAATTTGAAAAACCTATAAGAATTATAATTAATAATATTAGACCTTTTCTTTATAATTCCCGTATGCTTTTATATTTTTAGAGGTTAGTTATATTAGCTTCTATTTATATTTATCATAAAATACCTTATTCTTCTATTAAGTTTGAAACTCTATATAAGTTGAAAAATAAAAAGAAACCTTTTGTTAGTAAGAATCTTTTTAGCATAGTATCTATTATTATAAAGTTAAAAGTAAATACTCTAAGAAGTTTAATCTAAAAGTAGAAAAGGGTATTATAATTACCTATAACTATAATATTGATTTAATTTGGGATTTTCAAGCCTGTAATACAATTAAGTCTAGAGATATAAATACTCTTGGAAACTAATTTAATTCTTAGTAAAAACAAGAGTTATCTATTTTTAATAATACTATAATAATTAGGTTTAATTAACTTAGTAAAAAGAATAAGTCTAATTAACTCAATTCTAATAATTCTTCTTAAAGTCTAGTTATTATTAAATCTAATAGAATTTATAATTCTACTAAAGATACTAATTATTCTCTTTTTCTTTATAAAGTTAATAATAATAATAATAATTTAAATCGTTCTCCTAATAAGGAACTAAGTAGTTCTTTTATAACTTATCCTAATGAGATTATAGATAATACTAAGAATTTTAGAAAATCTACTATTTCTATAGAAATTCCTCCTTAAAGTCTAAAAATTAAAAAAGATTATAAATAATATTTATATAAGGAAAGTATACTCCTTATAATTAAAAACTATCCTTCTTTAGTCTTTCATACTAATTATAATTAATATAACTATAATACTAACTTATTTATTAATTTATATAGAAATCTCTATACTGCTAAATATATAGTAATAGATAAACTAACTACGTTCTTAAAAGCTATAAGTTCTCAGTCTAATAATAATTAGATTTAGGTTATAAATAAAGAGGTTAAATCTGTTAAATCTATAGAAGTTTGGACTGTTATACTACTACTTAATATTTCTTTTATTAAAAAGAATCATATTAATATATTAGGAAGTAGATAAATTTATAAAGTAAAACCTAATAATTAGGATCTTAATAATCCTATATATAAAGCTAGATATATTACAGAAGGTTTCAACTGGTACTTTAATATTAATTGTTTAGAAACTTTTAGTAGTAACTATAGGTTTATGACTTTTAGATATATATTAATTATAACTATTTACTATAATTAGACTTTAATTCAGTATGATACTACTACTATATTTATTTGTATCAAAGTAGATAAAAAGATATAAATTAAATTACCTACTAATTATATCTATAATAAGAATTCTAAAGGTTTAGTTTATAATACTAACTATAAGAATCAGCCTTTTATTTATTTATTAAATAGGGTTTTATATAAATTAAAATAGAGTTTTAGATTTTAGTATTTATATTTTAAATCTATTTTATATAATATTAGTTTTAAAGTATCTCCTTATAATGAAGGAACATTTATACTTAATATTACTCTTAATAAAAGTAAAGATTTAGCTATTTTAGTATATGATATTAATAATATACTATTAGGAGCTAATAATTCTACTACTTTAGAATATCCTTCTAGTAATCCTAAAAACGATATAAAAATCCAAGATTTAGAAGAATTTAATACTTTTTAAAATAGTGATTTAATTATTAAATATAAAAATAAAGGTATAGAAATGAATTAATTTGAATATACTAATAAAGTTCTTACTACGTTTAATGAAAATAATATTTATAATTTTAATATTCTAACAGATAATAAAGCTAAATTCTTTATTAATAAGGATGATACTTTAAAAGAAGAAATATTAGAATATTGGAGAGGGAGAAAAGCTTTATTATATTTAGCTTTAAAACTCAGGCTAGATATTACTCTAGGTATTATTACTTACTCTTAATTCTTTTTAAATCTTTCTAAAGAATATTTTATTACTTTTAATAGGATATAGGGTTATTGAAAAAAGAACCCTGAATATAAGTTAGTTTATAACTATAATAATATTAGTCCTTTTAATTTATTTAAGTTTATAAACCCAGATTAGACTAGAGATATTAATGATAGAAAATCTACTTCAGCTTATATAGTTTGCTTAGATTTTTATAATATTATAAGTTATAGTTTAATTAAATAAAAAATAGTAGTTCTATCTACTTGTAAAGCTAAAGATATAGCTCTAATAAATATTACTAAAAAGGCTATTTACTTATATAATAATAATAGTTTTGTTAATAAAACTTTAGGACTTAAAGCTACTAATAAGCTAATTACTTTTATAAATAATCAATCAGCTAAAAAGCTTATTAAAAATACTAAATTCTATAAAAAAGCTAAGTATATTAATATTTATTATTATTATATTAGATATCGTATTTAAAATAATCAGATTAATCTCTATTATATCAATATAAATAATAATATAGCTAATCTTTTAATAAAGCCTTTAGGTTGAATTAAATTTAATAATATTATTAGGAAGACTTTATAGAATAATTTCAATATTCAGCTTTTTTATAAGAGAAATAATCTTAATAATCTATTTTCTGAAGATTAATCTTTTTTTAACCTTTCACTAATTTTAGGTTTCTCTGATTCTTCCTGGTTTTTTTACTTTATTTTAAAGTCTTTTCCTTCAAACCCTTTCTAGGTTTTAGGGTTTTCAGACTTTAATCTTTTGAAGATTTTTCTCCATTTTTCCTATATGGGTTTTAGGGTTTTTACTGCTTTTTAAACTATAAAAGATTTGTTTACCTTATATACCTTAAGAAGGGATATTATATTTTCTATTTATTATAGACAATCGATTATTAAAGTTAAGGTTATAATATTCTAATTATTCATATTCTAAACTAATCAAAATAGAATATTAGAATATTTAGTAAATAGACTATTTAGTAACCTGAGTATAATAAAGCTAAAAGCTCTATATAACGTAAGGTTAACCCTTCTGAAAATAAACTCTATTTAGATATTAAGATTATAAAGTTCCCTACTTTTTATAGAATCCGAACTTCCTATTGTTATTAGTATTTATATTAATATTAGTACTATTTTTAGACATTACTCTAAATGACTTATTCTTTGATGATTGAGAGTTATTGATTCCCTTTGACCTTTTACTAGTTACCTGTTACTAGTTTAACAGAAATAATTATAATATTACATCAAATTAAAATATATAGGGTGAAGAGCTAAGATACTATTTTAAATACAGAGCAAAGGTAACGAAATATTAAATTAAGATCTAGTTACTATACATAGAGATAATAAATATATATCTATAACTATTAAGCTTAGAAATAATACTAAAGACGTCTAAGTAATTGATACCAAAATACTAATTAAAGCCTTAAGCAACCTATCTAACCTTATATATAAAATTACTAAGATTTCAATTATGAAATTTAATTTTATAAACTGATCTAACTATTAATATATCAGTATTATTTCTTTTAATGAAGAAATATTAAATAGTAATATAATAGTCCAAACTCCTATAAGCTCTATATATCTAACTTCTTTATTTATAACTTAAATTTAGTTATTATTAAACTAACAACTTATAACCTTTAAAGCAAGATTGATTTATTTAACGTATTAATCAAAAATATATACTTATTAATATAAAGATTACTATTTTTAATAATAGATAAATGATTACTATAATGACATTAATTATAGCTAGTATAAAGAACTAAAGAAGAATAGTTTTTAACTATAAGAAGTATATTCCTTTTATATAAATACTATTTGTAGTTTGTTTTGACCTTTAAACTTCAACAATAAATCTCTACAAATATAATAGATTCTTTATTAAAGCTCTTAATACTATCTTCAGTTCTATTGAAATAAATTATAATTAAAGTACTTAATTCTTTATGAAGAGAAAGATTTAAATCATTACTACTATTATTAGTCTTATTAAAAGGAAGAGAATAACTAGTACCTTTTGTAGAATTGTAAAATCTACTAAACTTTATAATAATTAGATTTTAAATATATTTATTGGGATTAAATTAATTGGACTTATTATTCCTATTAAAGTAGTTAGACTAAGTAATACTATTCTTATTAAAAATACATAGTTCTTGTTTTAATTTAAATTCGATTGTTTTTAAGAATGGTTATATCTTTAAATCAAGTAATTTTATAAACTTGAAAGCTCTAAATTAAATAAATATTATAACCAAAAGTAATTGTAGTATTTTCTTTTACGTTTTAATTGAACTTCTTTGAATATTTACTTTTGACTTCATAGTAAAAGATGCTACTTTATACTTTTGTATTACTAATAAAAGATTTCTTCTTATTCTTTAATTTATATAGAGTTCTAACCTTAATAGAAGAATAAGGTATTTTATTATCAATAGGAATAGAAGCTAACAGAAATAACTCTTTAAAGTATAAAAGTAAACTAAAGTTATAAAGAAGGGTTCTAGTTCTATTACGTATAGTTGTTATAGTTTTTTCAATTAAACTATTAAGCTTATAAGTACTAAGTAATTTTATATTATTAACAATATTACTATTAGTTATAAGGAATCTTTATTCTATTATTAGACATATTAAAACTTCTATTTATATTAAGTTCTGTAATTCTCTTGTTATTATTACTACTATTCAATACATTGATAAACCTTTTAATAGAGCTAGGTCTAAACCAAACGCCGTACGACTATGTCCTTTTTACCACATTTGCCTATAGAAACACACATACACTATAGTATATTACGAGGTCTTTTTTCTATTATAGAGCTTTTATACTAGGCGTTATATAAAGTTACCTACTAGATAGGAGGCTGAATATATAATACACTAATAAACCTTTTAAAAGTTAAAACAACTTCTTTAGAAATTTTACTTCTCAATAAGTTTCTTTCAATAAATCTACTCTACTTACCTATAAAAGATAGAATACTTAACATAATTATATATTGGTAGTAAAGGGAATTCTTATATATCTAAACTAAAATAATCAAAATATTCTGATTTCTTGATAATATTTAAATCTCTATTAATTTTATCAGTAAACGTATTTATAGAATAAATCTGATAAATCAATAGTTTATTACTTTTAGAATACTTATAATTAACATTATTTATTATATTCTTAATTAACTTAATAATATGACTTATATAGTTTATTCTATTATACTATTATTCTAAGCTATTAATAATAGAAAGATGAGTATATAGAAATAAATGTTTTAATTGAATTTTAATCCTAAACTTATCAAAGTTATTAACCTTAGTTCCTATAAGTAAGAGTTTATCTTATTTCATATTATATAATATATATTTATTAAAGAGAATAGATAATATTCCTATTGAATTAAGTTTAAACTAATTCAACAAGTTAATATTTAGTTATAATATATGATAAATATCATGTGAAGGATATCTAATATTATCTAAGATAATCTTTAAATTAGTCTTTATAGTTTAAGTAATTTTTTTAGTATCTCTTTACTTAATAGGTAAAGGGTTCTAGTTTTCTCAATTGAACGATTGTAAATTTGAATTATATAAATAGTAAATCGAGTATTCATAAAGAAGAAAATAGTTTCAATTTATTCAATAGAACTCCTATTTTGCTAAAATGTCTTAAAGATTTAAATGTTTAAGGACTTTTTAATAATACTTCGTTTAAGATAAGGTTAAGTTAGGGTTATACTTTTAAACTTAATACTTTCTTCTTTATATTCTTCTTTCTTTTTTAGTAATAGAATTAAATTCAATGAGAGTTTTAGTTATATAACTAGAGACCTCTTGAATTATGTTTTCTCAAAGTAAAGTAATATTGATTAACTTTAAATTATTAGTTTTATTATATTTACCTTTCCTTTTCTTGAAAGATTCAAAAAGATTCTAATTAATTTTAATCTTTATTGAAATGGACGTTTCTTTAGAATAAAGATTAAAATAGTTCTCCTTAATATAATTAGTCTTTTTATAATAATCATAGAAAATACTTTTCTATTTCCTCTAGAATTCCTTAATAGCTTTAAGAGAAAACTACTTAATACTTATATTCCTAAAGCTTTTCTTGATTATAAAACTAACTTAGGAACTTTAAACTTTCCTTCTAAATATATCTAATAGATTAGAAGATAAGAAATCTAATTTATAAGAATCCTTATTAGATCTAAGATTCTAAATGGTAAAAGTAATATAACCGTTTTAACCTTTATCTAAACTTGTTAAACTAGTAGTAGGTAACTAGTAAAAAGTCAAGAAGAATTAACAACTCTCAATTATTAAAAAATAGGTCATTCAGAATAATATCTGAAAATAGTACTAATATTAATATAAATAGTGATAATAATAGGAAGTTCTAGTTCTATAGGAAGTAGGGAACTTCGTAGTATTAATATCTAAATAGAGTTTATTTTCAGAAAGGTTAACTTTATATTATATAGAGCTTTCAGCTTTATTACGCTTAGGCTACTAAGTAGTCTATTTACTACATATTCTAATATTATAGTTTAATTAATTTAGAGTATAAATAATTAAAGTAGTATAATCTTAATTCTAATAATTGATTTTCTATAATAAATAGAAAATATAGGGTTATGAGAGTAATAGTAAATACTTAAGCTTTTAAATACTTAAAATAGGTTATTAGGATTAATAGAGTAATAGCTAAATAGCTAGAACTCTAATATCCCCCCTTAAGGTATATAAGATGAATAAATCTTTTATAGTTTAAAAAGTAGTAAAAACTCTAAAAACTATATAGGAAAAATAGAGAAAAATCTTTAAAAGATTAAAGTCTGAAAAACTTAAAACCTTGAAAAGGTTTGAAGGAAAAGACTTTAAAATAGGGTAAAAAAAAATTAGGAAAAATCAGAAAAACCTAAAACTAGTAAAGGGTTGAAGGAAAAGATTAATCCTTGGAAACTAGACTATTAAGACTATTTCTTTTATAAGAGGGCTGAATATTAAAATTATTCTGTAAAATCCTCTTAATAATATTATTAAATTTAACTAGGCTTAAAGGTTTCGTTAAAAAATTAGCTATATTATTATCTATATTAATATAATAGAGATTAATCTGATTATTTTAAATAAGATTTCTAATATAATAATAATAAATATTAATATGCTTAGCTTTTTTATAGAATTTAGTATTTTTAGTAAGCTTTTTAGCTGATTGATTATCTATAAAGATAATTGGCTTATTAATAGCTCTGAATCCTAAAGTTTTATTAATAAAACTAGAGTTATTATATAAGTAAATAACTTCTTTAATAGTATTTACTAGAACTATATACTAAGCTTTATAAGTAGATAAAACTACTGTTTTTTACTTAGTTAAGCTATAACTTATAATATTATAATCATCTAAGTAAAATATATATATTGAAGTAGATTTTCTATTATTAATATCTCTAGTTCAATCTAAGTCTGTAAATCCAAATAAATTAAAAAGATTAATATTATTATAGTTATAAATTAATCTGTAATTAGGGTTTTTTTTAAGTAACTTTATATCCTATTAAGGGTAACAAAATGTTCTTGAGAAGGATTCGAAGAAAATTAAGAACAGGTAGTAATAGTTAGAGTAATATCTAGTTTGGTTTTTAAGGCTAAATATAATAAAGCTTCTACTTCTTTTTAATATTCTAATATTTCTTCTTTAGTAGTATTATTCTTATTAATAAAAAATTTGGTTTTATTATCTATTATAGTATTAAAACTATGAATACCCTTTTTATTAAACTTAGTAAGAATTTTATTAGTATATTTAAACTGATTTATTTTTATACTTTTGTTCTTATGGTTAATGATTAAATTATTACCTAAAAAAGTATTAGGTTCTCCTAGATCTTAGATTTTTATATCTTTCTTAAGACTACTATAAATATATCCTAAAGTAGTAGAATTATTAGCTTTTAGTAGTATATTATTAATATAATATACTAAAATAGCTAAATATTTACTTTTATTAAGAGTAATATTAAGTATAAATATTCCTTCATTATAAGGAGATACTTTAAAACCAATCTTATATAAATTAGATTTAAAGTATAAATACTAAAGTTTAAGGTTTTGTTTTAACCTATATAAAGCTTTATTTAATAAATAAATAAAAGGCTGATTCTTATAGTTGGTACTATAAATTAAACTTTTAGAACCTTTATTATAGATATAGCTAGTAGGTAACTTAATATATATCTTTTTATCTACTTTTATATAAATAGATATAGTAGTAATATTATATCAAATTAAAGTCTAGCTATAATAAATAGATATAATGAATATATATCTATAACCTTTCGGCCTATAGGTAGTACTAAAAGCTTCTAAATAATTAATATTAAAGTACTAGTTGAAACTTTAAGCGACCTATCTAGTTTTATATATAGGATTACTAGGATCCTAATTATTAGGTTTTACTTTATAAACCTATTTACCCCTGAATATATTAATATTATTCTTTTTAATAAAAGAAATATTAGGTAGTAGTATAATAGTTTAAACTTCTATAGACTTAATAGACTTAACTTCTTTATTTATAGTTTGAATCTAGTTATTATTAAACTAAAAACTTATAGTTTTTAAAAAAGTAGTTAGTTCGTCTAGAGTATTAACTAATAGTATATACTTAGTAGTATAAAAATTACTATATTTATTAACAAATAAGTTATTATTATAATTATATTAATTATAATTAGTATAAAGAACTAAAGAAGGATAGTCTTTAATTATAAAGAGTATACTCTCTTGATATAAATACTATTTATAGTCTTTTTTAACTTCTAAACTTAAAGAAGGAATCTCTATAGAAATAGTAGATTTTTTAAAATTCTTATTACTATTTACAATTTTATTAAGATAAGTTATAGAAAAACTATTTAGTTCTTTATCAGGAGAAAAGTCTAAGTTACTATTATTATCATTAACTTTATCAGGAGGAAGAAAATAACTAGTATTTTTAGTAGAATTATAAACCCTACTAAATTTAATAATAACTAGATTTTGAGAAGAATTATTAGAATTAAGTTAGTTAGACTTATTCTCTTTACTAAGTTGACTAGACCTAGTAGTTATAATATTATTAAAAATAGATAACTCTTCTTTTTATTGGGATTAAATTAGTTTTTAAAAATATTTATATCTCTAGACTAAATAGTATTATAAGTTTAAAAATCCTAAATTAAATAGGTATTATAACTATAGGTAATTATAATACCTTTTTTTACTTTTAAATTAAGCTTCTTAGAGTATTTATTTTTAACCTTATAATAATAGATATTGCCCCATACTTTTATAATACTAATAAAACGTTTCTTCTTATTTTTTAACTTATATAGAGTTTTAAATTTAATAGAAAAATAAGGTATTCTATTATAGATATAGATAGAAGCTAAAATAGCTAACTTTTAAAAATATAAAAGTAAACTAGAGTTATAGAGAAAGATTCTAGTTTTATTAATCATAATTCTTATAGCTTTCTTAATTGAACTATTAGGCTTATAAATATAAAGTAGTCTCACATTATAAATAATACTATTATTAAGATCAATAATTTTTATTCTATTACTAGAGAACTTAAAACTACTATCTATATTAACTTTTTTAATTCTCTTATTACTATTATTATTATTAGTTATATTAATAAGCTTTTTAAAAGCTGAAATAACTTCTTTAGAGTTTTTACTTCTTAATAACTTTCCCTAGATAAATCTACTATACTTATCTACAAATAAGATAAAGTATTTATAGTAATTATAAGTCTTTAGTAAAATAGGTCTATATAAATCTAAATTAATATAATTAAGATATTCAAACTTCTTAAAAATATTTGAATCTCTATTAATTTTATTAGTAAACTTACTTTTAAGATAAGCTTTATAAATAGGTAGTTTATTATTTTTTGAATAATTATAATTACTATTATTTATTATATTTTTAATTAATTTATTAATATTACTAGTATAGCTTATTTTATTATACTATAATTTCAAGTTGTTAATATTAGTAATATTAGTATAAAGAACTATTTGTTTTAGTTGAATAAGGATTCCAAACTTATAGAAATTATTAATTTTAATTCTTATAAATAAGGATTTATCCTATTTAATATTATATAGTATAGGTTTATTAAAGAAGATAGATAATATTCTTATTAAGTTAAATTTAGACTAATTTAGTAAATTAATACCTAGTTATAATATATAGTAAATATTATATAAAAGATATTTAATATTATTTAAGTCAATTTTTAAATTACTTTTTATAGTTAAAGTAATCTTTTTAGTATTTCCTTACTTGATAGGTAAAAGAGTCTTAGTTTTATTAATTAAAAAATTATAATCCTTAATTATATAAATAGTAGCTCTAGTATTAAGAAAGAATGAAATAGTTTTAATCTATTTAATAGAACTCCTAATTCACTAAATCTTTTTAGAAATTAAAGAATTTAGAGTCTTTTCAGTAAAAGCTTTTTTAAGAAAAAGTTGAGTTAGAATTATATTTTTAAATTTAATACTTTCTTTTTTATCTTTTTCTTCTTTAGTTTCTTTAGTATTAGAATTAAGTTATATAAAATTTTTAATTCTATTACTAGAAATCTCTTTAATTATTCCTTCTTAAATCAAAATAATATTAACTAATTCTAAGTTTCTATCTTTTTTATCCTTTTTCTTCTTAGAAGACTTAGGAAGACTCTTATTAATTTTAGATTTTATCTAAATAGGAGTTTCTTTAAAATAAAGACTGAAATAGTTTTCTTTAGTATAATTGGTTTTTTTATAATAGTTATAGAAAATACCTTTCTATTTCTTCTAAAGTTTCTTAACAACTTTAAGAAAAAACTACTTAATAACCTTATTTTTAAACTTCTTCTTAATTATAAAATTAACTAAAAGAATCTAGGTTTTCCTTTTAAACTTATCTAATAGATTAGAAAATAAAGAATTTGATTTATAAGAATCCTTATTAGATCTAAAACTTTAAATAATTAAAATAATAAAACTTTTATAACTTTTATCTAGACTATTTAAGATATAAGTAATAATAACTTAATTAGGTAGTTTAACTTTATTATAAAAAAAATTATTAATAAGTTCTTTTATTTTATTTAGATATTCTTCTATAAACTCAAAGTTATTAAGAGTAGTATTAAAAAGTTCTTTATAAATAAGAAACCTATTAGAAAAACCAGTTAGTTTATAGAGTTGTTTTAGATAACAAAATATATTAAAAATATTAATATTATTCTTAATAACTCTTAAAAGACTATCTTTATAGTTTAACTATATATAATTAAGAGTTTTATTATACTTATTAGAATTATTTATAGAAATAGGCTTAGTTAAATCTATAAAAATATTTTTACTAATAAGCAAAACTTTTATATAAATAGACTAAATATTATAATTCTAAGTCTTTTTTAACTTAAGGATTAAGTATAACTTAGAATTACCTATATTCTTAAATAACAACTTAAGAAAATAAAATAATTATTTAATAAGAAATTAATTAAAATCCTAAAGTAGAATTAAGATATTTAGGATCTAACTCTAGTAAACTATTATTAATTAAAAAATTAATAATAGTATAGCTTAATAGTTGAATAATAGATTAATACTCCTATTTACTTATAGTAGTCTAAAATTTAAATCTCATAAAAGATACTTTTTTATAAAAGTTAGATATAACTTAAAATTCTAATCTATAAAATTCTTAATAGATTTAAAAGCTAGTTTATAGAAGGTTTTAGTAGACCTAAAAGCTAGTTTATAAAAAGTCTTAATAGATTTAAGAGCTAGTTTATAAAAGGTCTTAGTAGATTTAAAATATAAGAGATTTTCAACCTCTACTACTTAACTATTTCTTTTATTAACCTAATAGTAAACCTACTACCCCAACTAATATAATCTTCTTATAGATTTATCTAGTATCAAACTAATTAATTAATAAGAAGAGTTAATTAATTAGTTAAAATAAGTATAAAAAAATAAGCTATAAAGTTTTATAGAAGTAGTTAAAAGAAGTTTTATATAGATAGATAGGTATAGGGAGGCTTAGGGTTAGTTAGTATAATCTCTAGTATAACCTAAATAAATATTAATAAAGATATAAATATTAATATCGATAATAAGTATAAATAGGGATATAATATAAAGAGAGAAATTAATATAAAACTAAACTTATAACCTATTAAACTAGTAGTAGGTAATTAGTAAAAAGTTAAGGAGAATTAATAACTCTTAATTATTGAAGAATAAGTTATTTAGAATAATATCTAAAAATAGTATTAATATTAATATAAATAGTGATAATGATAAGAAGTTCTAGTTTTATAAGAAGTGGGGAGCTTCGTAGTATTAATATCTAAATAGAGTTTATTTTCAGAAAGGTTAACCTCACGTTATACAGAGCTTTCAGCTCCGTTACGCTCGGGCTACTAAGTAGTCTATTTACTAAATATTCTAATATTATAGTTTAATTAATTTAGAGTATAAATAATTAAGGTAGTATAACCTTAACTCTAATAATTGATTTTCTACAATAAATAGAAAACATAGGGTTATGAGAGTAATAGTAAATACTCAAGCCCTTAAATACCTAAAATGGGTTATTAGGATTAATAGAGTAATAGCTAAATAGCTAGAACTCTAACAAAACTATTTAAAATGTACGTAATAACAGTTTAATTAGATAGTTTAAGTATATTATAAGAAAGGCTATTATTAGATTAAATATAATAGCAAGATAGCTAAAGCTATAGTGGTAGGTAATTAAGTGGTCGACTAATTTATTTAGGCTGATAAGAATAGAAAGATTATTATATAGATTTATCATTATAGTATAATACATATATATATATATATATATATATATATATATATATATATATATATAGNTATATATATATATATATATATATATATATATATATATATGTTAATCCAGCTATAGATATTACAAATAGAGATAACTAGTCATATACGAGTTATATAATTACTCAACTATAACATTTACTAAATATAAACGACTATTAATTTATAGTATTTTACTACTATTAGTATTATTTGCTACTATTTAACTATAGATTAGTAACGAATACCCTTGAGAGATAAAGTTATAATACTTCTTATGGAAACTTCTAGAGGTTTATATAGTAAGAATAGATAATTTAAAGCTATTATAAATATATACTACTTTAAGATATTAATATAGCTTCTAGAGGTCTATATAATAAAAAAATAAAGAGTAGATTTATTATTAACTTAATATTATTTATATCTATTATATAATAAACTCGTAGTGAAATGGGGTAAAGAGGAATAGTAAAAACCAAAAGAAACCCTAAAAACAAGGCTGTAGGTATAGCTATATAGCTATACCAAAAAGGGGTAAATCGAAGGGTAAAACTAGCTTGAGTTGCTACCTCAAAACTGGCTGGCTACGTTACGGCTAAATATGTGGCTACAGAGGGCTACAACCCTCCATACGGCCAGTAGCCACGTAAACGTCCATACGGCCTAGTGGCCCTATGGCTACCTAGGCCTATTACAATCCTCCCTATTTTTGAAAGCCTAAGTGCCTCTATGTATTTAAAAATCATAAAAAAAAAAAGAACAAAAACAACAACTAAAATAACTAAAACCAAACCAGCCCTATAGGGTAAAAAAAAAAGTCGAAAAATAGGATTCAAACTATAGCTATAGCTATACATACATACATACGTAACCCCTAAGTTATACCATATGAATAGTTATACTAGTAATACTATTTTAATGGGTATATATACCTCTTGGTTCATAATAGAGGTATGGTTATTATATTTCTCCTAGTAGGAGGCTTTCTATCTAATAGAAAGTAAGGCTTAATAACCCCTTTAAAGTAGTTTTCTACTATTAGGCCTAAGGCTTAATAACTAAAAGTAACCTAAGTAGGTTTTAGATCTAGGAAAATAACTTCTTCTAAGTAGAAGCTTTTATCTAACCTCCCCTAGGGGTATTAGGCCTTTTTTTAGCTTACCTCTCTAGGGTAGTTAATTCATATAAAATCTAGGTATTTTTGGTATGGTATTATATATATAATAATCAAATAAAAATGTTGTAACTATAAGGCTATATCTAGTTAGGTTTTCTTCTTTTTTAAAAAACCTCAAGAACTTTAAAGTAATATATATATAGCTGTAATATAGCTATAGCCTATATAGCTATAGTATATAGAGGGCTATATATGTTGCTATAGGCTTGTAAATTGATTGTAATAGCTATAGCTGTTGTTTTTGTGATTTTTAGGGGTTTTTTCGAGGGATCTGTAAGATCTATAGTATTAGTGGGATCAGTAGCCTTTGTAGCCTATATAGCTATAGTATATATAGCTAGCCTTCTTATTATTACTTTTGTTGATTTTTGACGTTTTTGCTATATGTGTAGCTATAGCTGTAGCTTATATAGCTATAGCTTATATAGCTATAGCTTATATAGCTATACTGTAGCCTCTATAGCTATAGCTATAACTATTGAATAAATAGTTATATTTGAATATAGTTGATAGTATTAGTCTATGAATAGGTTGGTTAATCTATAGGTTTAACAGTAGATCTGTTTGGATAGTATAGAAGTATCTACCTATTTTAGTTTTAATAAAAAGGAAGAAATAGGTATAAATCCTAGATTGGAATTCTATTGAAATAGGGTAAAAAGGAATAGTAAAAACTAAAAGAAACCCTAAAAAAAAGGCTATAGGTATAGCTATATGATTATACTAAAAGGGGGTAAATCGAAGGGTAAAACTAGCTTGAGTTACTACTATAAAACTGGCTGGCTACGCTATGGCTAAATATGTAGCTACGGAGGGCTATAGCCCTCCATACGGCTAGTGGCTATGTAAACGCCCATACGGCCCAGTAGCCCCATGGCCACCCAGGCCCATCACAGTAGTAAGAATTTCTACTAGTTTATCAGGTTAAGAATATAATGATAAATGTAATAAGATTAATATAAATAAGAGAAAAGAATCTATAGTGAATTCCTATTCTTTTTTACTATCTTATAAGATTCTATGAATAGTTAATAAGTAGAGAGATAATAAGGAATTAACTACAAAATTATATTATTATAATATACCTTTTCTTAATAATAATAATTTGAAGACTGAAAGCTATTCAGCTTTTAGAATTTAAATCATAGTATTGAAGTTAGTTTGAAATATGATATTAATATGAAGAAAGAATCTTCAAAAAACCTTATTTTATTTAATAAAGAAATCTTAAGAAGTAATATAGAAAGGCTAATAATATAAAATAACTATAAGTATTCCTAATACGTTTTCTAATATACTTCATAAGTAATTATGATGTGTATCTTATGAAGATATATAGAGATCTAGTAAGTTTATAATATTATGATAAATAATACTAAAGTTAAGTATATTATAAAACTATTATCTATTATTCTTATATTTAAATATTCTCTAAACATTTACTTATATATTGACAATATAGAAGATTAATAGATATTACTTATTAAATAATATGACAAATATTAGAAGGATATCTAGATATATAGTTATTTAGCTAAATATAATTACTATACATCTTAGAGATCTAAAGAGAAAGATGTTTGGCAATTCATAATCAGATTTAAAATATAGAGAAAGAGAATAATTATAAGCAATAAGATAGAAAAGAAGTAATTTATATTAATTAGACAAAATAAATATTACTAGTTATCTAAAAAAATATAATCATTCTTATTTTTAAATCTACTTTCTATAAGATATTAAGAAAAGGTATTACTTTATACATTAGTATATATATATATATATTAATAACTTATAATACTTATTTCTCGTCTTTTATTATTTCTATTTATTATTAATAGTTCATTTATATAGCTATAGTTAATTAGATTAGATTCATAATTATATCAGCTTTAACGTTATTTCTTATTCTAAGTGATTATACTATTCATATATATATTATCAAATATATTTAATTTATTTTGAGGGATGTTTAAAAGTTTAGACTAGAAGATATATATAAAGTGATATTAAAAAGGATTTTCTGTTTAATAACTATAATTTATCTAATAAATATATATATTTCTTAAATTATAATTCTTGACGAAACCCTTGTCGCTTAAATTTAGTAAAACTATACTGATTATAAATATTTCTTTAACGGACTACTTTAGATTATATCTTTTTTTCTAAATCTCATTAATAACTCTAGAGAAATATTTAGTTACTTTTGCTCTATACTTAGAATAATATCTAACCTTTCTACCCTAAATATGGATTTAACTATAAACTTTACTTAATAATAGTATCTATACTAATACTAACTTATAACTAGTTACAATAGTAATGAAATTACCTATTATTATAGATAATTATAGTTCTAGTTCTAATGTTTAACCCTATAGTAATAGAAAGCCTCGTAGTAACAATTTATACAAAAGGAGCCTTATTAAAACTAAGGTTTAATATATATAGCTAAAAGTAACTACTAAGGTTAAAAAGTTAAAAAGGTTTTAAACTTTTTAAAGATAAGATAAAATAAAATGCCTATAAGAACTAGGTATTCTAGAATTTATTATTCTTCTATATCTTTTATAATAGATTTCAAATTCCTTTAATATCTATATAACTATTCATAAGAAGAAAAGTATAGGATAAATATAATAAGATTTACTTATAATTCTTATGAGTAAAACTATTAGTTCATTAGATTGAATATTAATAAAAGTATTTGAAAAAGTATGATTAATAAGTAGCTTATAGATATTAAAACAATAATTATCTAATTATCTCATAAATTATTATTTTAAGCTAAACCTTTTAGAGATTAGGTATTAATTAGATAATATTCTAATATAAATATACTATTCTAATACTAGTTATTAAATACTTTCGAATATTATAATAATATCATTATAAGGGTTTTAAAAGCTATTAAGTTATACTAAGAGTATTTTTATCTATATAAATATTATTTATATATTAGCTATATTTAATATATTAAGATCAATATTAATAAGAGTAAGCTAAATCTTATTATATTTATATAGAAATTACAAGTTAGCTCGTATTAATAGTAGAAAACTTTCATATTAGTAGTATAGAGTCTTATCTTAGGGGTAGGTAGGATTTAATCTAAAGGATGTTAAGAGTATAGATATTAAAGTTATAATAAATATTTAAATAGAGTATTTATGGTTAGTAGTAATTAAATATCTTAAGATATTCAAATTATATATTAATAGTTATAAAGATATAAAGGCGTAAGATTATTATAAAAGGAATTATTAGTTATTTATTATTAAAAAGATTAATATAAGATAGGTATACTAGTTATAATCCTAAGGAATTTAGCTTTAGATTAACTAAAGGCTAGCTATAGTAGTTAGTAGGGGGATAGGAGGGCTGAAGTTATACTTTAGGTGGTAATATATCTACTAATAGTTATAGTAGAAAGCGAGCTATTAGCCCCTCCCTTCTAGAGAAATATAGAATAATTAAATATAATAATTTATATTAATAAGTATAAAAAGATATTCTAATAAATTAGAATAAATATATCAATTAATATATATTAGAAGGTTATATCCTAATAATTGTAAAAAAGAGCTATATTCTTTAATAGAAATATAAATATTAATAATATATATATTTACTATTATATATAAATATAGAAAGAATAAGATTTATATTTTAAAGATTTATTCAATACTTATTAAAGATATCTTTAAAATTAGGAAGAAGTTTATTTTAATATAGTAATAAGAAGAATATTTTAGTTACTTAAGAATTGTTCTATCAATAAAAAATATGTTTCTTTATAAATAAGGAGATTATAAAAGAAAGGTTAGGAGAAGTATTTAATAGAAATATACTAATTTAATAGATAGAAGAAACTATTAAATTCAATTAGAAACATTATTACTGTTTTCAATAAGAAATTAAGAGAGATTTAAAACATATTAAACATCCTTTAAAAGCTAGAAGATCTATATTTATTATGAAATAATAACTTCGCATATTAGATAGTTAAAAGGTAGAAGTAACTCTAATTTAAATGATACTACTGATGTTATGTATTAAAAGTGAATTAATTTTAAACCTATAGTTAGTTGAACTAAATATTTAAATACTTATATTTATATTATCAAGTTTTATTATAAGAAATCGTTTTAATTAGAAGAAATAGTAATTAGAATTATAAAGATTCTTAAAGTTCTATATATATTATAGGAAAAGTTACTAGATATCCCTGAGGTAATATATTACTTTCAATTAATTTTATAAGAAGGTTAAAATATTATTTAGTAAGGTGTACTAATTAGATAATATATATATAAGTAAGATTTATAGTATCTATAAGGATAAAATATAGATATTTATTACTAAGTATATTAATTATAATATTAAATAGAAATCTCTTAGCAGAGTACTTAATAATATATCAACTAGGTAAAGATATATATATTATGAGATATTAGTTATACTAATTGAAGATAACCTTTAAATTACTTAAATAGTTATTATAATGAGAAATAAGTTTGAGATTTCTATGGCTTATTATAGTTATTATAAAGAATAGAAAAATATAAACTTTAAGATATTTACTAAAGAATATAATTATATTACTATAATTGAAATATATCAAGTAATAATAATTAGAATTAACTTATTTAAATATATCGCTTTAAACCTTTAAGATTTATAAGAGGGGGTTAATAAAGAGATATATATATTTATATTAGATATATAATATTCTTAATATCCTTACTTATTTGACGTAGTAGTTTAATATCTAGCTAGCTCTTACCGTTATAGTAAGAGTAGTAGGTTTGAATCTAATAGCAAGTAAGCGTAATTAGGAGCTATATACCTTCTGATTATATAAACTATACAATACCTACTACTAGCTATTCGCTCCTACTATTAACTATTAATAACTAGTAACTATTAATAGTTAGTAATAGCTACTACTAACTAGTTAGTATTAGTATGATATAATTCTAATCTTTTATAGAATAATTATAATAGATATAAGTATATATATACCTTCTATTTATTAGCTATTATATTAACTAACTATATTTACTACTTAAGGTCTCTTCTATTTAAATAGTTCCTTAGTACTAGTAGTATCTATAGGGTAAATAAGATAAGAGCTAACTACTAGGTATAACTACTTTTAAAGGGTCCTAGAGAGGTATATAACTTTAAATAGATTAAAGACTTTTAATATAACTATTCTTAATATTCTTTATAAGATTATCGATAAAGTAAAGCTAACTATTAATAAATTATATGAATAGATTATAGAGATCTTTAAAGACTGGGAATAATAATTCAAGTAAGAAAGTAATTATACTTAATATTTCTTTTCTTATTTTCTTTTTCTTTAGTCTTTTACTTATTAGAATTAAGTTGTATAAGACTTTTAGTTATATTACTAGAGATCTCTTTAACTATTTCTTTTTAAGTTCAAGTAATATTAATTAACTCTAAGTCTTTATTTCTTTTATTCTTTTTCTTCTTAAAAGACTTTAGAGGATTCTTATTAATTCTAGATTTTATTTAAATAGAAGTTCTGCTGAAATAAAGATCGAAATAGTTTTCATTAGTATAATTAGTCTTTTTATAATAATTATAGGAAACATCTTTCTATTTCTTCTAGAATTTCTTAATAATTCTAGGAAAAGACTACTTAATAGTTTTTTTTTCAAAATTCTTCTTAATTATAAAATTAACTAAAGAGGTTTAGGTTTTCTTTTTCAATATATCTAGTAAATTAGAAAATAAGGAGTTTAATTTATAAGAAACCTTATTAGATCTAAAACGGTAAATAATTAAAAGGATAAAATCTTTACAACCATTATCTAAACTATTAAGAATATAAATAATAATAATTTAATCAGATAGTTTAACTTTACTACAAGAGAGATTATTAATAAGTTCTGTTATCTTATTTAGATATTTTTCTATCAACTTAAAGTAACTAAGAGTAATATTAAAAAGCCTTTTATGAATAAAGAACTTATTAGAAAAACGAATTGGTTTACAGAGTCTTTTGAAATAATTAAATATATGAAAGATACTAGTATTATTCTTTAAAACTCTTGAAAGATTAGTTTTATAACTTAATTATATATAATTAAAAGTCTTATTATACTTATTAATATTATTTCTAGAAATAGGTTTAGTTAAACTTATAAAAATATCTTTATTAATAAATAAAACTCTTACATAGATCGATTAAATATTATAATTCTAAATCTCTTTTAACTTAGGGATATAATATAATTTAGAGTTACTTATATTTTTAAATAATAACTTAAGAAAGTAAAGTAGTTATTTAACAAAGAATTAATTAAAATCTTAAAGTAGAATTAAAATACTTAGAATCTACCTCTAGTAAACTATTATTAATTAAGGAATTAATAATAATATAATTTAATAGTTAATTAATAGATTAATACTCCTATGATTTATTATAGTCTAAAGTTTGACTTTTATAAGAAATATCTTTCTATCAAAATTAGAAATAATCTAAAACTCTAATTTATAAAGAGTTTAATAGACTTAAGATTCTAATTTATAAAAATCTTAGTAGACCTAACAGCTAGTTTATACAAAGCCTTAGTAGACTTATAGTATAAGAGATATTTAGCTTCTACTACTTAACGTTTTCTTTTACTAGCTTAATAATAAGTTTACTATTCTAATTAATATAATCTCCTTATAGACCTTTTTAATATTAAACTAATCAATTAATAAGGGGAGTTAATTAATTAGTTAAAATAAATGGATAAAGAATAAGTTATAAAGTCTTATAAAAGTAGTTAAGAGAGGTTTGATACAAATAGTTAGATATAAGAAGGCTTGAGGTTAATTAATATAATCTCTAATATAACCTAAATAGGTATTAATAAAGATACAGATATTAATATTAATCATAAGTATAAATAGGAATATAATATAAAGTTAGACTTATAATTTATTAAGCTAATAATAGGTGATCAGTAAGAAATTAAGGGGAATTAATAACTCTTAATTTTTAAAGAATAGGCAATTCAGAATGGTATCTAAAAATAGTATTAATATTGATATAAATAGTAATAATGTCAGGAGGTTTGGATTCTATAAGAAGTAGAGAACTTTGCAGTTTTAATATCTAAATAGAATTTATTTTTAGAAAGGTTAATTTCGCATTATACAAAGCTTTTAGCTCCATTATACTTAGGCCACTAAGTAGTCTATTTACTAAGTATTCTAATATTATAATATGAACAATCTAGGATATAAATGATTAAAATAGTATAACCTTAACTCTAATAATTGATTTTCTATAATAAATAGAAAATATAAAGTCATAAGGGCAATAGAGAATATTTAAAGGCCTAAAATAGGTTATTAGGATTTATATAAGTAATAGTTAAATAGTTAGAATTCTGATAAAATAAAAGCTTACTCTCAATAAATTCTTTCTAAATAAGTTTTAAAGTTATATTTAACTTGCTTATTTTATTATATTACTTAGAATCTATTTAACTTTCTTAAACTTTATATAGATAATGATTAAGTGTTTATCATGAGAGATACATTTTCAGACCTTTTCTTTATATCTTGATAGTTTAATAAAATTTATAATTTAATCTTTTAAGTATTAAAAATATTTGACAGTTAAGTGAAGTAATGGGGAGGTTGTTTAATATATAAGATTTAATAAGATATCAAAAGAATTATGATAATAGTTAATAGTAAAGCTAATTATTAGATATAAATAATAGAATAAGAGATTAACTTTGAGTTATTTCCCTCTTATATTAAAAGGTTAGTTAAAGTGAGTAAATATATTAGAAAAAGACTAATTACTTAAAGAACAAAAATATATGAAACTACAAGATTACTATTTGAATTTGAAAAAGAATTAATTTAAATAGTAATTATATAATATAATGTATTTTTCAATATTGAAAATAATTAGAAGTTACTATTTGAAATAACAAAAATCTAATTCAAATAGTAGCTTTATAAATAAGTATTAGAATATATTTTAAGTTTTTATTAAGAGTTATAGTCTTAGTAGAAATAGGTTTATATCTATAGATATTAAGTATATTTACTTAAGAAATATTATAAGTATAATACTATAAAAAGATCATTAAAATTACATCTAAGAGATATATTAGATATTAAATAAATTATATTCTGAATATCTATAATTTCTATAGGATTTAGATTCATATCTTCTAAAGGGTTATTTTTCTTTAAAATACTAAATTTAATAAGATAAGATTTGACTTAAAATAAGCTTTATATAAAGTATTTATCGAAGGAATTACAAGATTATTAATTAAGTTAATTATTAAAGAAGAAGAAGACTTTATGCCCAAAGTGTTAAGAAATTTTAGAATAATAAGAATATTAAATAGAAGAGTTTTATTTCTATTAGTTATCTTATTAATATTAGAAATAGCTTAACATATTAAGTTAAATTTAAAATTTCATTTTCAAAATTATTAAAGGAGGTTTAATTATTTAAATTGAAATTTAAACTATTAGGATTAATTCAAACTTCCAGTTGAATTTAATTAGAAGAGTTAACTGTTAATAATAGTTAAAACTTAAAGAATATCTTAATAATTAGAAGACTAAATAGTATATTGAAGATTATTTCAAGTATAGTATTCAAAGAGAAAAGTCCTTTTGTTAACATTTAAGTATATTTTAATGAATGAATTAATTTTAATACTAAAAGATTAAAAAGATATTATTAATTTATTGAAATTATTCTAAACGTCTTTTATTAACATAATAAGAATTAAGATTATAAAGTTCAAAGAAGAAGATATCTCATAAGAAATAGATTATTGAAATATCAAATTCAAGCTATTTCTTCTTAAGTAGGTTTCTATTCATAAGATAGATATAAATAGTTATTTAGAGTATTATAAAGTGACCATTTATATATATAGAGATATATAATTAATTCATTTACTATAAACTATATATAAAGTAATATTTATTATTTAAACTTTTTAATTAATTATAATAATTATAATATAATTTGACTGTAAGGTTTCATAATTTAATTTATTAATATATTTCTAAATATTACAAGGCATCTTAATAGGCTTTTATTAATAGTCAAATTATTAACTTAATCCTAACTCTATATCAAATAAGAAATAGTAATTATCATACTAACTACTAGATATATTAATATTAATAAGTATTATAAATAGTATTATAATAGTACTAATATTTCTAATTAGTATAAAGAAGTTACTATACTACTACTAACTTAAGCTATTAGTTATAACTTATCTACTCCCCTACTACTTACTTTAAAAGTCTAAGACTTTCTAAATAATAACAAGTAAGATAGTAGAGATAAACTAGATAAGTAAGATATTATATAATATATAATACTTAAAAGCCTCCTATTACTTCTAAATAAAGTATTATAATATATCTATCTTCAAACCTATCTAAATTTACTTAGAGAGAAAAGTAAGAACTATTATTACTAATAAGAAGGAAGAAGAAAAGAAATAAATAACTAATTATAAGTATATAGTATAATATAAAAAAGTAATTCTTACTTCTTACTTCAGAGTATAAATAGTATATTAAATAGAGTTAAACTAGTATCTAGTTTCATAAATTATAAATAAACCTTAATATCTATATAATAAGTAAGGGGGTTAGATAGAGAGAAGAAGTAAAAGAAGTAAGTAATAGGAGAAAGAGAGGGGATATTAATTTCAATAGATTATATAACAATAATATAAATAAATAGTAGTATAAATAAGTAGTAGTATAAGTAAATAGTAGTATAAGTAAATAGTAGTATAAGTAATAATATAAGTATTAGCTTTAGTAATAGCTTTAGTAATAGTATTAGCAATAGTAGCTATATAACCTTACAGTAATATTAATAGAAAGTTAAATAGACCTTATAATAATATATTTTCCAATACTTACCTCTTAGGAGGACGGAGAATTAGGATTAAGATATCATACTTACTATTAAATATAAGAAGTAGTTATTTAAAATACGTTATTTAATAATACTTATATATATATATATATAATATATCAGTTTAGAGAAGAAAAAAGAATAAGAGTTAAGAATAGATTGAAATATAAGATATATATATTAAATAAGATAAGTAAGAAGGATAATATAGAGTGGATAAAGGATACTTATCATTAGAGAAATATTTAGTTGAATTAAGGAATAGTTATAAGATAAGTATTACATTTATATATCTATATATTTATTTAGTTCCTTTTGCTCTAGACTTGGAATAATATTTAAACTCTATACTTTATATATAGCTTTAACTATAGAGTTTACTTAATAATAGTATTCATAGTAATACTAATTTACAACTAGTTAAAATAATAATAAAATTACTCATTATTATAGATAATAATACTTCTAATTCTAATATTTAACCCTATTGTAATAGAAGACCTTATAATAATAACTAGGGAGAATATTATTAGAATTAAAGCTTTATATATATAACTAAAAGTAGCTATTAATATTATAAGGTTGAGAACCTTAATAACTTTCTTAAAGATAGAATAAAATAGAATCCGTATAAAGGCTAAGTATTCTATAATCTATTGTTTTTTTATAAGCTTCATAATAGAATTAGAATCTCTTTAAAATCTATATAACTATTTATAAATCGATACCTATAAGATAGATATAAAAATATCTAACTAAAATTATTATAATTGAATTTATTAGTATATTAAACTAAGCTTTAATAAAATTATTCCAAGTATTATAATTAATATATAGCCTATAGATATTTGAAAGAGTATTATCTAGCTGTTTTATGAGTTGTTATGTTAAGCTAGTAATGTTAGAGACTAGGTATTAATTAGATAATATTCTAATATTAATATCCTACTATAACACTAGTTACCCAATACTTTAGAGTATTATAAAACTATAATTATAAGTATTCTAAAAGCTATCTATCTATACTAAAAGTATCTCTATTTATATAAGTATTACTTATATATTTACTATCCTTAATATATTAAAATTGTTCATTAATAAGAATAAACTGAGTTCTTTTATATTGATATAGAGATTATGAGTTAGTTTAAGTTAATAATAGAGAGCTTTTATATTAATAATATAAAGTCTTATTCTATTAGTAAGTATGGCTTAGTCTAAAAGATATTAAAATTATAGATATTGAGGCTGTAATGAATGTTTAAATAGAATACTTATAAATAATAGTAATTAAATATCTCGAGATATTTGAATTATATATAATTATAAAGGTGTGAGAGCGTAAGGTTATTATAGACGGAGTTATTAATTGTAATATTTCTTGAATACTTCATAGGTTTTATTAGAAACTAGAATATAAAGTCTTTTTAATTTAATTCTATATCAATAATAATAGTAAGAAGGTAAATTTTGACCAATTATTCTAGTAATATAAAAGTAACTTCTATAAAGAGATATAAAGTTTAAATAATTAATAGTATAAGGAATAATTTAAATAAATTAAGTATTATTAATTGTCTTTACTTCTAAGAATTAAATATTATATTTCTCTACAATTCTATCTTACTTATTCTCTTTAAAAAGAGTAGATTTTGTTAGAAGATATTTAGAAAAAGGGTTGATATAAGGCGGATATATTAGCTATAGCTATAAGGGGTTTAACTTCAAATTAACTAAACACTAGCTATACTAATTAGTAGGAACTAGGAAGGCTGAAGCTATACTTTAGGAGGTAATATCTCTACTAATAGTTGTAACAGAAAGCGAGCTATTAGCCCCTCCCTATTTATATATTTATATATTTATATCTTTAGATCTTTCTATCTTTCTATCTTTCTATCTTTCTATCTTTCTATCTTTCTTTCTTTCTATCTTTCTATCTTTATATATTTATCTATTTATATATTTATATATTTATATATTTATATATTTATATATTTATATATTTATATATTTATATATTTATATATTTATATATTTATATATTTATATATTTATATATTTATATCTTTATATACTTATATATTTATATATTTATATCTTTATATATTTACATATTTATATACTTATAAGTGGTTAGTATTATTAGATAGCAGACTAAGGGAGCGGTTTATCTAAAGCTCTATTTATATAATAAGTTTAAGTCTACTAAATCGTAGGGTGTTAAATAAGTAGGTAGGTTAATTATATTAAATCTATAATACTGAGTAATATAGACTAATTATTATAGTTAATAGATAGCCTATAGGTGAAATTATATCTATATAATTAATACTATTTATATAATAAAGGGATTTAACTTTCCTATCTATTTAATTACTACTATTGAGTCTTAAGAAACGATAAAGCCTCAAATGAGTCTTAGATAGTTAATAATAAATATAAATAATATTATTTTAGTATAAAAGCGTACATATCACAGTAAATAAAACCAATAAACTATAAAGAAAATAGATCTACTATTTACTATATATANCACAGTAAATAAAACCAAACTAAACTAATAAAGAAAATAAGATCTACTATTACTTATATATATATATATATATATAGTTACCCTCCTTTATAGATTAAATAATTACTTACTTTTTCTTACTATAAGAAAGACACAATAAATAGTAGAAATAAATATAAAAGAATAAATCTAATTCATTTAAATAACTAGATACCCATAGTATTAAAAATACTATATAATATGGAGTAAATGTATTATATACTTACTTATATTATATAAGGTTTATAAAATAGTAACCTATTTTTTATTTAATAGATATAAGAATATATTTATATTATACTATAAATACATGTAATCCTATAAATTATACTAATATTGGATTAGAACTTAATAATATTAAATAATAAATATGAATACTATATGTACTTTATTTTAGACTTAGTATATAATTGAAGTAATTATTAGTTTATAATTAATAAATATCACAATTGATTGATTATATAAATAGTATTTAACTAGTTGTTTCTGTTTGTAATATCTATATCTAAGTTATAGTATGTGGTGTATATATAGCGTGCTATAGGGATCAATCTATATAATAATCCTTCTATTCTAATTAGTTGATGTAAGATTATAAAGAGATATACTAAATTCAAATAAGTCTTTTATAAATTTCAAGATATATTTCTTCTCTAATATAAAGCTTTTTATAGTATATAACATAATTAAATTTCTTATTATTTTGAGAGGAATTCTATATATTTAAAAATAGTATTTTAGATATTTATATATTCTTCTATATAAAGAATATTCATTTCTTCTATTTTCAAGTAGTTAAAAAAAGTATTCTTAAGTTTATTATAATTATAAAATATATTTATAAATTGAAAAACTAAGGTCTTATTAAGTGTTCTTTAATAGTCAATATATTAGAAAGTAAATTTAATCCATAATATATATACTATTAAAATTGTAAAGAATTGTAATTTTAAATACAGACTAATTCTCATCATATTACTTTGAGTAGTATCTTCGATTTTAAATAGTAATTAAATTATATTTTAAGAGATTTATATACATTCAACCAAAATAGATTTCATTCTTTATATATTAATCATAATATAATTAAATATCTTATTGCTACATTTTCTACTTTTAAGATATCTTATAAATTCTTTTTAAGTATATTAGAATATTATAAATTAAATAGTTTAAGATTTCTATAAAATAGGATTCTTAGTATTATAATTTAGAAGCTTAAGAAAGATAAATAAGATATTTTAAATATATCTAATTACTAAAGATATTGTATCCTAGATTATAAAGAAACTTAAAAATTAAATTATAATTATATTATCTCTTTATCAAGAATACTAATTTAATAGGAAGTTATTTAATAAAGTATAATTATAATATTAATAATTAAAAAAGAACTTCCTAGCTTTAAACATATTTTAGAAGAAGTTATAATATTAAAGAGATTATTTTCAATATTAAATTTGACTTTAGAGATGATTAGAGAATTCATGATAATAGTTATTAAACTATTAAATTAATTATTTTAAATAGTAAGTATTTCTATATTAAACTTTAATATATAGATATTGAACTGATAGAATTATATTCAGAACATTTAAAAAGACAGTATAAAGTTATTTATATACTTATAGATATAATACTAATAGATAGACTTATAAAAGGTTGAATTTAAATAAGGTTTAAATAACTTAGAATATTCTTCAATTTAATAGATTTATAGGTAACATTTTTGAAACTGGTTAGAATAGATAAATGAGGTTTTTAAAACTATTACTAACTGTTTATATAATATATATAAGTAGTTTGAATTTGTTAAGTCTAACTATTTAATTAAATATCTTAATAGTATCAATATAAAAAGTAAGAAGATAGTAGAACCTTTCAAATCTTTTATAAAGAATAAAGCTTTCTAATTAGACTTTTATCTAATTTAAAATACAATCTTTAAATTTAAAATCTTTAATAAATAAATGAGAAGTAATTATTAGTATATAAAAGTTAATTTAGAGAGATATAGAGAATTGATTATATCTTCTAAAAGAAAGAGTTGATATTAATATTTATTCAAGAGATAGAATGAAATTACTAAAATTAGTTATTAAAGTATTAAAATTAAAATTCTAATTCCTAAGTATATTAGTAACTATTTAAGGTTTAAAATTCTAATGTCTAAATCTTCTAATAATTGCTTAAGATTTAGAGTTTTAATTAATAAAAGATTCAATGAAAACTACTAAAAGATTAGAAATAGAATTAATGATAGAGAATTGAATAAGTAGTAATATTTAAAATAGTTTACAAATAGTAGATTATATAATAATTCAAGTTTTAATAGTAGATTTAGAGGTATTTCCATTTTTAAAGAAATTTAATTTAAATTCTTTTTACTATTTAATCTAGAATTTTTATTAATATTAGAATAATTCTTTTATTTTATTAACTTTCTTACCTTCCAATTATACAAAATTAAACTTGAATGAATATTTTAAACTGAATTATTTACTATATTATTATTAGAAATCTAAAAAATAATAAGATATTTCTTGAATATTTGATAAGTTTTATTAGAAACTAAAATATAAAATCCTTTTAATTTACTTCTATATTAATAATAATAGTTAGAAGGTAAACTTTAACTACTTAGTCTAATAGTATAAAAATAACTTCTATAAAGGGGTATAAAGTTTCAATAATAAATAGTATAAGGAATAATTCAAATAAACTAAGTATTATTAATTCTTTTTACTTCTAAGAATTAAATATTATATTTCATCCGAATTCTATCTAACTTATTTCTTTTGGAAAGAGTAGACCTTATTAGATTATTTTTAGAAATAGTAGACTCTCTATTTAGCTTAGGTAGTTAATATTCAGTATTCTTTACTTAGTATTTAAGATTATTTAGTTTAGAAAAGAGATTTCAATTTCTAATATAAATGGACCTTTTTATAAATCTAGAAGTAATCTTAATATACTTCTTAAGATATTTAATAGATTTATTAATATTATTTTCGTCACCTTTGATATAATTAGTAATAAGTTTAATCTCCTTTTAGTCTTCTTTAATAGTTAGAAGATTATTAATTAAGTTATACTTTTTATCTTTAGAAAGAAGGAATAAAATAAGAACTTTCTTAGAACATCTATAAAGATATTCAATTCTTTTAGAAATGGCTAGTTTCTTTTATTATAATACGAATCGCTATTAAAGTTATAACTTTAATACTATTAATTTTAAATATTTTAGAGACTTAACATAAAAGTAAAATTATTAAATACTCTAATAACTTAAGAGATTTAATAACATATAACTAAATAAATAAATCAAACTAATCTATCTTAATTTTATGTAGTTACTTAAATATTTAATCTGACTTAATTAGATAAACACTTATAATATCAATAATTCAGCTTTAAATCTTAAAAGTGAAATAATTATAAGTAGCATTATTGAAATTAATAAGATTATTAATATTAAAAAGTATAAAAGAAATATTTTAACTCTTCATTTATTTAAATATCAAATATTTAGAAACGATGTATTAGATAAAATAAGTTTTTTTAAAAAGAATAAAGAAGAGCATCTTAAGTATTAGATCCATTCTTAATAATCAAATAAAGGCAAAATATACCAATTATAACTTCAAATCGTAATTTTCAAATATTCCTTAAATTGGAATGAAAGAATATCCCATAAACCTTAAGAATATAATAAGTAAGAATTAATATAAGGTTATTTAATAAGATATTTAGATTAAAATATCTTAAGGGGTTAATAATATTATTGAATAAATTATTATCAACTACTTTAACGTTAATAAGTTTAAACTGTAATCAGAATATTAATAATAACTAAAGGTTATGATTTATACTAGATATTGATATATAGGATTTATACTATGAATGTATATTACTAAGAGGTATATAAAGACGATTATTAAAGATATTAATATATAGAATAAGACACATATCAGTAAGTAAAAAGATAATAGGTAAATTATTTATAATATTCAGAAATCAAATAAATAATAATTTTAAAAAGAGTTAAGAATTACTTCTATCAAAATTAGAATACAAAGCAATTAAATGTTCAATAAACAATAAGAGGTCTATTATAATAAAGTATTTCCTTTATTTAAATATTTTGAGACTTATTTCTAAAAAGATCTATCTATTTGTATTTATAATAATATACTATTTGGAATATTTCATAAAATATAAATTCATCCCTAGTAGTTCTACTACTAAGGGAATACATAGGAATAAATATAATATAGAGTCTATTAAATAGTTTTACTAGAATATATAAAGTCTAACTATTCTATTTATATATGTTTAAATACTTCATTCTAATTTAAATAGATTGTATTGTTTAATAATTCATATTTAAGCTATATATTATATTATTCATTTATTACAAATAAGTTATAATAAAGACATTAGAAATACCTTGAAGCATATTCCTAATGCAATATTAAAATACTATAAATATATATCTTTCAGTTTGTATAAGATAATAATTTATTTCAATAAGTTGAAATATATTTAAAAAGTCGTTTCATATCTATCTCTCTCCATAACATAAATCTTACAAAAAGCTAAATTAATATTAATTTCTATAAATTATATTATTTTAACTAGTAGGTATAATATCTTTTGAATTCATAATAAGAAGTAATAATTATAAGTATTAATAATATTAAGAGTATAATAGTTTATAAAGAATTATCACTTTCTCTTGGGTTGTTTAATACACAGAATAGGTATTCTAATTATAAATAAATTAATTGAAATTCAATTCTTATCTCTTTAGTCTATAGCTTAATGTTAGATTTTGAGGAGATATTCTTTTAGTATATTATAAAAAAACCTTTATGATTAATCTAACCGTATTGTATCTAAATTCTTTTTTAAATAGATATCATAGTAAAGAAGCGTCTAATAAAATAAGGAGTTAGAAGGTTTATCTTAATTGAATAAATTTATAAGAAAAGTATGAATAATTAGTAATATAAATATTCATTATTCTAGAATAGCTCGTAATATAATTATGAAAAGTATATTAATTTACATTAAATTAATTATCAATTTCTTATACCCTCCCCCTTTTGAAATTGAAGGACATTATAATTAGTAATTTAATAAGATTTATAAGTCTTTCTATAGATATTTATCTCAATATATTACTAATAGTCTAAGTAATTAAACTACTGATTATATCTATCTTTATTTCATTTCTTATAAAATCTAAAACAAATCTTCTATATTACAATTATAACTTCTTAATGATAATCAAATATATTATTCTTTGGATTATATAAAATAAAGCTTTAGATATCTATCTATTAAAATAAATATATATTCTAATTATTATGATAACATAAACTTCCTAATTAGTATTGAAGACAATATTTAATTAGTATAATTATAATTCGCTTACTTTTACTCTATATTTAGAATAATGTCTGAGCTCTTCACCCTATATAAAGATTTAACTATAAACCTTATCTGATAATAGTTTTCGTGCTAATACTAGCTTATAACTAGTTAAAATAGTAACGAAATTACTAATTGTTATAGATAATTATACCCCTAATTCCAACATTCAACCCCATAGTATTAGTATAATTATCATAATATAATTAATATAAAGTTTTACTATCTTATGAACTCCTTACTAATTATTTTATAATAATTATAACTACTATTAATTTAAATAGAAATGAAAGACTTATTATAACTAATATAGAAATTAAGAAGTAGTTTGTCTATTTATTGCTATATCTTCCCAGTCTAATATAGTATTACAATATTATTATCAATAATTATATTTTCTTACTTCTTCAGAAATCTCTTTTAGAAACCTCTATTCTTTCCTTATTATTTATAATCTTTTCATCTAATTATAAAGTCTAAATATTAATATTAGAAGTTATCAATACATAGGTAGGATATAATATATATTAAGTAATACAAAAACCCTTAATATTATAATATATATAAATATTAATATATATATATACATCTAAATAACTAAAGAATCTACTTATTAAGTCTTGAATATACTTATAGTAAGAATTAATAAAAACTTAGTAATTACAACTATCTAACTATTTAAATTCTTATAATATAGAACAATAATATAATAATGATATTATATTAATATCAGAATAATCTAAACTACCTTTATATTTATTATCTATCTATCTCTATTTTAATCAACTATTAGTTCTCATTAGGATAGAGGCTATAGCTTACTATAGTTTTATAGTTTGATATTAAGAAGCTTAAAGTCTATTATAATTATATTGTAATACTAAATGTTAAGATAATAGTCTATCTAGGTAATATTATAACTAATCATAATTATTTGAATTCAATAAGAGAGAGTTTATCAGAAGTAATTTAATTAGATACTTCCTACCTATAAATACTCTTCTGCGTATCTTGTAATTAGTTTAGATTAATTAAAACAATTAATAAATATTTACTTAGACTTCGATTAGAAATAGTAAATCTTCTTAAGGGCTTAAATATTAAAATAAGAATTCTTATAATACTTAATAAGATATTAGAAGAATATATTGGTATTGTAATTGTATTAAGACCTTTATATTATATAACAATTATCAATCTATATTTAAGTTTGAAACAATAGGTTAGTCTATAAGAAGTATTAGAAGTCTGCTAAATTTCAAATAAAAGCCTTATTAACTTCTAACTTATATTATATAGTTATTTATTATATAAAGAAATAGAAAATATTACTATTAAAGAGAATATTAATAAGGTGTTATTTCGTCCTTATATAAAGTAACTATATTACCTACAGAGGTATTTTATAATTTTATTAAAATTATATCAAGGTTTCTTAGATAGATTAGTTTTTATCTTCTATCAAATTAGTTTATTATTAGTCTTTTAGACATCCTACTAGGGACTCTATAGTATCAATATCTATTATTATCTTTTATTATCTTCTATTCCTTTTATATGATTTACTACCTATTATAAGGTCAAATTGAAATAAGAAGTTTATTAATATTAGAGGCTAATTATAAGAGATATTTTAATACTACTTTAATAGTATTATAATAAGTTTACAAAGTTTATACTTAAGCTGAAAACCCGTTATTAAACTCTAGGAGTAGTGATTATATAAAGTTCTAATAATAATATCTTATATAAGCCTTTAGGCTTAAGTTTATAATGATATCTTACTATTATTTTATATCTTTAATTTAATAGTAAACGTTCTTAATATTATTATAAATATAAGGGGTTTTAATTAGATTTAAAAGTTATATAACTTATTTCTTCTTTTAAAAGAAGGAAATTGGTAGTTTCTACTAATAATTCTATATTAATAGATAATTATTTATTTAGAAAAAGAAATCGTTAATATAGAGATAAAGAAGAAGAAAGATTAGATATAGTATTCCATAGTATTAAATTAGATTTTATAAATTGTATATTATAATAAGAAGACTAAATATCAGAAGAGGTTTAGATATAATTAGATAATAATAGAAAGGTTATTATAAAAATTCATAATTTAGAGAAATAGTCTCAAGAGATCTTATGAATCTTAATTTACTAACCAATTAAGCTTAAGATTTGAGAGATTTATTATATTATTATATTTTTATAGAAATATAATTCAAAGTATTTACTTCATAATAGAATATATTTCTATAATTCTTATAAACTTCGACTATTAATTTAATACATTTCAATAAGAAGGAAGAAAAGTTAGAAAACCTCTTACTATAGAAGTTATAAAGTAGTAGTAATATTTAATATTATATTAATAGACTAAGAGCTTTCTTCATATAAAGTTATAACAAATATATTATGAATACTAATTAAGATATTAATATATTATATAGAACAAAGAATAAAAAGATTAATCTAACTAATGATATCTTATTAAATAGAATGATTCTTAAGGATAATTCTACATAGAAATGAAAAATATAGATAGAAATAGAAATAATTATTAAAAATAGTCTTAGAAGATAATTTATAGATGTAATTATGATACAAATTCTAAATATTTATATAGAAGAGTATTTGATTTTAGAGTAATCAAATAAGATTTTAGACTTAATAAGCTATTTAAAGATAGTTAAATAAGAATGTCTAATAGAAGTTTTAAAAGCTTAAAAATAGAAATTGATATATAATCTTAGTTATTATAGAAAGCTATTTAAGTTAGTCATATTATTATAAGTAATTAAAATAGTTTTATATAAGTTATAGTAAGTAAAGTTAACTCTAATATCTAAAGAACTAATTAGGAGCTTTAATAAGATATTAAGAGTTTATATTTAGAATAAGATTCTTCAATATAATTATATTATATATTAAAACTCCTTTTTTCTTATTAAGAAGAAAACTAGTAATGAAAGTTTATTAATTTAATGATTGAGACTAATAATTTTACAATTTAAAATAAAGAATTACTCTTATAATAAGCTTAGGCCTAAGGCTTCCTTTGTGATATAAGTAGTATGTATGTATAAGCTGTAGGCCTATATCTATAGTATTCGTCTTCTAAATAGCGGCAGGAGATATATAATTTATATATTATTCTACCTTGTAGATTCAGAATACTACTTTTATAATTATAGTATTCTTTATATTATAGATCTATAAATATAATCTTTTTATTCAACATATTTTTCTAGACTTTTCCTCCTATTTTTTATTACTATAAGATTAGGTTTAGAAGAAGTTATTTTACTTATTTGTTTTAATCATTCTAGCCTAAATATTTAGTGCCTATTTTAATAGTATTTAAAAGTAGATATATCTCTTTTTAGTCCCTTAAAATTTAAGTAAAGACGTATTCTTATACTATTTTAAGTAGATTTAAATTAGAAGATATAATATATATAATATTATTATTCTAACTTATTAGATAATATTAAGAACTTCAAGACCTATAGATAGAGGTTTTATAAGTATTAAATTGTTATAATAAGCCTATTTAGAAACTTAATACTAATAAATAGTAAAGAATAATAACTATATTCTAATTATAAATTAATAAGAATACAAAGAATCCTATAAATAATATAGGAAACCTTAAGACCTATCTATCTTTTTTATGAAGTAGAATTAAGCTTTCAAATTTAGCCTAGAATAAGTACTTTTAATCTATAATAGTATAATAGAAGGATAAAGAAGAATCTTATCTTATTATAATAGAAGACCTTAAGGGAGTCTTATAAGATTAACAAGTTTAATAAGACTAACTTACTAATTCTTATTAAAAAGTAGTAAAATAGTTTAAAAGAAGAAATAAGTTAATAAAGAAATAAATTACTTATAAATACAAAAGAAGATATATAGAAAGAAATAATAAGATGTATAACTATTATATAGCGAATTATAATTAAATTAGCTAGAAGATTAGAATATAATAAAAATAAGCTTAATCTTTAAGAAGATTAATATAAAAAATAGATAAGTAGATTTATAGCCCTAATTCTATATGAAAGTATAAATTAAATACTTTAAGAAGTCTAAAAAAGAATATTAAGAAGATAGGTTTTAATTAAAAAAAACTATTTTTATATATATTATTAAGAAGCCATTTGCTTTACATAGAGAACAATTAGTATCCGGCTAGGACTTATACCCCAACTTACCCTATACTCACTACTATAGCTATAGTTACTTTAGGTCTTTGAATTGCAATAATATTATATTAACGGTATATGACAGTACGACATCTCTAACCTTAGATTATCTTAGCCTTCCTAATTATTAGCTAATAACTACTATAGATTTCAATATATATACCTTTTAAGAACGAAGTAGTACTTAACGAGCTACTTCTAATATATATTTAAAGTATTTAGGATTATTACTAAATATCCTACTTTTAAACACTAGATTTCTTTTTATTCTTTTAATCTTATGCTTTTTAGTTATACTAATAGCTTTATTTACTAGTAATATTTTAAAGCTGCATTTAATTATAATTATTTTAAGAGGGCTAAAGAGGGTAGTAAAGTTATTTTTATATAAAATTCTAACTTATTTAGACTTTTGTAAAAGTAGCTATAGTCCTTATAGTTATTAATAACTTGAATAAGATTGATATTTATATTAAGGTTATAGGGGTTGAGTATAGTAATAGTATTCTTATTATTATTATGATTATTAGTAGTAGTATTATTATAAAGATAGCTATTAACTTAAATATGTTAAAGATAGCTATTAACTTGTATTCTAAGGATAAAGAGAGGGTTAGTCTATAGTAGTCTATTGCTTTCTTTTATCTATAAGGCTAGTATTATCAAGATGTACTAGTAGTGTTATTAGTAGCTAGCTAGTATAAGTTAACATTATAAATACTACTATAGTAAGTTTAATACTTTAAAGCTACTACTATAGAGACTATTATACAATCTATACTGATTTCTGGGTTAAGGCTAGGTTTAAACTAAATATTATACTACTAAGTCCTTTTTACTATATTTACTTATAGAGATATATATAGGCTATAGTATATTACTACGTTTTTTTATTATAGAGAGTTAATACTAGGCGTTATATAAAGCTACCTACTAGATAGGGAACTAAATATATAACATACCACTATATATATTATTAAAAGATATTTACTTTATAACAATTCATTAATATTTAAAAAATACTTAGAGATATAATAATAGTAATAATAACTACTAAATAGTCAACTAATAATAAGAAGAAAACTCTTAAACCTCCTTACTCAACTATAGTAAGACTTTTATTTAATAGACTAACCTTTAAGGAAATTCAATTTTATATAATAACTACTTCTAATAAATTTAGAAATACTTCTTTATCTAATTATAAAAATGACTATAGTATTTAAATACTTCTTATATAAATTTCTAATAATTTACTTAACCGTTTAATAACTATCAGAAAATTTATAATACTTTTAAAACTAATTACTGTTGAATTAATAATAGTAAAAATAGTTCTTTAGTCTAAGAATACTCCTAAGTTTATAGGAAATAATATCTTTAATTTCCTAAATAACTATAAAACTATATTAAAGATTTCTAATACGCTAGAATATGAAATAGTTACTAAAGTCTCCTTTTATTATAATAAATAGTATAGGTATACTATTAAGATTATAATAGCTCATAATATACTTAGAAAGATACTAGAGATCTTCTTATAAGAATTTATAATATTACTAATTCTATAACTAATTATAATTCTAATAAGAAGTTTTATACTATAAATTATAGTACTAATTTAATTTTAGACAACTTAAAAGAAGTAGTTAATTATTTAATTATTATAAATAACGTCTAAGAAAGAGCAAGAATCTGCAGAGATATTACTTTACTTAATACTAATCTTATCTATATTTCCCTATACTAACCTATCGGGTCAAATGCAGTACTAGAGTAGTTAGAACTATAGTAGTAGGTGACTAAATAGTCAACCTACTTGTTTAGACTAATAAGAATAAAAGGATTATTATATAGATTTACTCCTATAGTATATAGTATATATATATATATATATATCATAATCTAAATATAAATATTATTAATAGAGACAACTAGTTATATACTATTTATATAATTAATTAATTATAGTATTTACTAATTATAAACTAATACTAATTAGTAATATTTTACTACTACTAATATTATTTACTACTATTAAGCTACAAGGGTATAATACCTCTTAAGAAAGTCTCTAGAAGCCTATATAGTGAAAATAGATAGACTTAAAGCTATTATAACTATATACTACCCTAAGATATTAAGACAATTTCTAGAAACCTATATGATAAAAATAAAGAAAGAAAGCAAACTTTTAATAATCTATTAATTTAATATTATTTATATTTATTATATAACAAACTAATAACCTAGATTTCTACTAACTCGCTAAAGTAAAGATATAGTAACAAAGATAATAGGATTAATATAAATTAGAAGGAAAGATTTATATTAATCCTATTGTCTTTGTTACTACCCCCTAATATCCTATATATATTTAGTAAGTAGAGAGATAACAAAAAGTCAACTTAATAACTATAATGATGTAATAGACCTTCTCCTAATAAAAGTAATTTAAAGAATAAAAGATATCTAACTCTTAATTTGATTCTTAGAATTCAAACTATTACTAATAAAAGAAAGAGAATCTTAAAAAGAACCTTCATTTTATTTAATAAAGAGATCCTAGTAAGTAATATAGAGAAACTAGTAATATAAAATAATTATAAATACTTTTAATACTTCTTCTTAAGTATTCTATAAATAATTATAATAACTATCCTATAGGGATGTCTAGGGAATTAGTAAGTTTATAATGTTGAAATAAATAATACTAAACTTAAGAATATTATAAAACTATTATCTACTACTCCTATCCCTAAGTATTTCCTAAATATTTACTTCTCTAAGTATTTACTTATATATTAGTAATATAAGAAGACTAACTAATATTACATACTATATAATATAAGAAAAACTAAATAGATATCGAAATATATAGCTATTTGGCTAAATATAGTTACTAAAAAGAAAATCAAAAGAAGAAGACTCTGAATAGTTAAGAATAAGACTTAAAATATAAAGAAGAAAGATAAATATAAGAAATAATATAAGAGAGGATTACTATAAATTAACTCAATAAAATAAATACTACTACCTATCTAATAAGTATAATAACTATTATTCTTAAAGCTAATTTCTATAGAATATGAAAAGAAATACCGCTTTATAAACTAATATTTATATATAATAATAACTTATAGTATTTATTTTTCATCCCCTATTATCTCTATTTACTATGAGTAATATATTTATATAGCTATAATATATAGCTATGGCTAAAAAGATTAACTTAATAATTATATGAATTTTAGTACTATTCCCAGCTTTAGCTAATTATACTATCCTATATATATTATTCAATATATCATTAGATATAATAATTAAATAGAAATTACTTTATGAGATCTTTAAGAATTCCTATTAGAAGATATATATAGAATTCTATTAAAAAGAAACTTCTATTTAATAATTATGATTTATCTAATAAGTATATATATTTCTAAAGCTATAGCTTTTAGAAAAACACTTATAATTAGGATATAGTAAAACTAGACTAATTATAAATATTCTCCTAACTTATTATTCTAAACTATATTTTTCTTACTAGATCTTATTAATAATCCTAGAGAAATATAAAGTAATAAGAATATGATAGCTCTTATTAATAAGTATAAGAAAGTATTCTAATAAATTAGAATAACAATACTAATTAGTATATATTAGAAAGTTATATTTAAATAGAAAAGAGAATAAACTATATTTTCTAATAGAAATATAAATATTAAATATATATATATCTATTATTATATATAAATATAGAAGAAATAAAACTTCTATTTTAAAAACTTATAGACTACTTATTATGAAGTATTTTAAGATTAAGAGGAAATATATTTCAATATAGGAGAAAGAAAAAGTTTATAATTACTTAAACACTACCTTATTAGTAGAAACATATACTTTCTTATAGGTAAAAGATACTATAAGAAAAGATAAAAGAAGAATTTAAAAAAGATATATTAACTCAATAAATAGAAGAAAGTATTCAGACTAATTAGAAGGATTACTACTACTTAAAATAGAAAGTTAAGAAGAATTTAGAATATATTAAATAACTCTTAAAAATTAGAAAATTTATACCTATTAAGAAATAATAACTTTTTATATTAAAAAACCTAAAAGTAGAAATAAGTTTAATATATATAATACCATTAATATCAATTACTTAAAATATATTAATACTAAACTTATAACTAGTCAAACTAAATACCTATATAATTATACCTATATAAATCCTTATTATAAGAAATAGTTTTGATTAGATAGAATAATAATAAGTAAGATTATAAAAACCTTCAAGACTTTATATATACCTTAAGAGAAGCTACTAGATATCCTGAAAATAATATATTATCTTTACGTAATTATATAGAAAGGTTAAAATATTATTTAGTAAGATATATTAGATGAATAATAAATATATAAATAAAACCTACAATATTCTGAAAAATAAGATGTAGATATCTATTACTAAACACATTAGTTATAATATTAGATAAAGTTCTATAGGAAGAATATTTAATAATATATTAACTATATAAATATATATATATATTATAAGATATTAGTTATACAAATTTGAAATATCTTCCTAATTATCTAAAGAACTATTATAATTATAAATAAATTTGAAATACTTATAATATATTACAACTACTATAGGAAATAAAGAACTATGAATCTTAAAGTATTTATTAAAAATTATAATTATACAAATATAGTTAAAGTATTTAAAATAATAATAATAAAAATTAACTTACTAAGATATATCTATTTAAATCCTTAAGACTCATAAGAAAAGGTTAATAAAAAGATATATATAGTTGTATATTAGATATATAACATAATTAATATTCTTTATAATATTATTAACAAAGTAAAGCTAATTCTTAATAAACTATATAAATAGATTATAACGATCTTTAGAAATGAAGAATAATAATTAAAGTGAAAAAGTAATTATATTACCAATTATAATTAACTATATATATAATAGCTAAAAGTATAATTAATATTGTAATCATTAGAATTATATCTACTTCTATATTAATCAGATACTAGTAGTATTTCAAAGCTTCTTTATAAAGAACCTTAAAGCAGAGATATATATAATAAATACTAAATATACTTAAAGCTAACAATAGAATACTAGTTAATAAAGTATATTACTAAAGAATATAAAGCAGTAGCATTATACTTCAAAGAAATATTTACTATTAATATAGAGTTGGTAAGAGAAATTACTATATATTTGAATAATACTAGACCAATAGAAATAACTATAAAAACATTATATAACAATATAAATAGAATATTAAATAAAAAACTTATAATAATTTACTTTATAATTACAAATAGTAAAAGTACAATAAGTGATTCTATAAAACGTATAGAAATCTTCTAAAATTATACTTATTACTACTTTATAATACTAATTAAACTAGAAATTTTCCTAACTTTAAAGTTTTCTAAAATTACATTTAAAGATATCCTTTTAAATATAAGAATAAGAAGACTATTTATAAGAAGTATATAATAATTAGAAGCTTTTTAAAAGATTGAATTTGTTATCTAGCTTAATAAGACTATCCTAAAAATAAATATAAGATTTAGAAATAAATAAAATATTATAAACCTTAATATAACTTAAATATTTATATTCTTTAGAAATATTAACTTTAATATCATACTAATAGCTACTTTATTTCTTCTTAGTCTTCCTAATATAAATTAACTCCAAATCTACTTTAATAACCTTAATAATGAAATTAAATAAGAAGGAGTATTATTACTTATAGAAACATATAATAAATACTTATAGTTTTCAATCTAAAAAGATCCCTATAATAAGATTACTAACTTCCTTGTAAAGATAGAAATATAGCAACTCTATAAGAGATTTAATTATTCTAATATCTAAAAGTTAAATAATATTGTTAATAAAGTAAATTAACTTATAACTACTAGTAAGATTAGAATAGTTACAAAAGACTACTACTAACATTTAATAAATAATAAGACATTAGATTAATTTAAATCTAACTTTAAAGATAACTAACTATAAGTTTAATATAGAAAGTATTATTAATATCATATATTTCAATAGCAATAAGCCTTTATTATATATACTTAATATATTAATAGTACTTATAACTATAAGGTTTATAAGGAGTATCTCTACAGAAGACATATAACATATACTAAAAGCATACTATATCAATAGATATTAAAATCCCCTAGATGGAATTATTATTAATATGAAATATAAGTTTACTATTAAAAGCTTCAAAAGAGAAGCTAATAATATAAATAGTAAAGTAAAGATTATACTAATTAAAACTGATAATAGTATTAATAAGATTAAATAGTATAATACCCCCCTTTAGAAGGCTTATGGAATTATATATAATAAGGTACTAGAGATACTAAGGGAAGAAATACTTCAAAATATAGTTAAAATAATTAATAATACTAGTAGTTTTAATAGTCTTATATTAACCCTATTTATCTTTAGAATATACTCATACTTTAATATAATATTACTACTATTTCTAAATATAATAAGATATATAATACCTATCTATAAAGTAATAGAAGAAGAATATAAAATCTATATATAATACTAAATCTCAGATATTCTAAATATATATATTAACTCTTCTATAATATCTATCTATTAGTTCTTATTATCATTAGATATATATATCTATTAAAAGTATTAAAGTTAGATTAAATCCTCTAGGTCTATTTTAATTAATAATAAGATATATATTATAAAGATAGAAAGTAGGTTAAATACTTTCTAAATAATAATACTTAAATTATATTACTAATTCTAAGTTAAAAAAAGTAATAATAAAAATCTCTATAATAAAAGGACTAAAGGAGAAGTTCTATTTAAAGAGATAATTATAATAGTAATATTTCAAGAGAAGTTAAAATAAGAAAAAACTATATAGAAATAATGTTTTTATCATAGAATTAAGTGTCTCTAATACTATACATTATAATATCTATTTTATAGCAAAAAAAGCAGAAATACTAATTAAAACTATTAATTGCTACTAATATAACCTTATTATAATATAAAGTAAACCTTTTAAAACGTTATATACTAACGAATAAGAAACCCTATTAGTAAAAGAATTACTATACTTTAAATATTTCAATATTCAAAATATAAATTAATAAAAGTCTTTTGCTTCAAATTTATTAATAAAATCAGAAGTGCTAATAATATATTATATAAGAAGTTATAATTAGCTATCAAAGAGTTTAATAATTAGGAGAAAACTAATATCCTTGTATAATTAGTAATAATATAATAAGTTAACTATTACTTTATATTAATACTATTAATAATATTATATTCTAATACTCCTATAGAAACCTACTTCTATAATATTACTCAAATATAAATATATATAGAAATACTATTAAACTATCTTATCCTAATAAAACTACTTACTAGCTTATAATAAGTATATCTAGAAAGTACTATTATTATTATTTTCTAACTATTATATAGCTTTATAGAATTAAATATATATTAATATATAATATATTCTAATTAGTATAAAAAGAAACTAAGAATAAAGACCTTATGATATAACCTATACTTTATAATCTCTAGAATAAAAAACTTATATTTTAATATTATATGTATATAGATAGATAATACTCTTAACTTCTACTTATCTAAATTTAAGAATAAAGAAGAAAAAAGGCTTTAATAAGTAAGATTTATAATAAAACTAAAATCAGTACTTACAAATAACAAATCCCTTATTTTTAATAGAAGTATAATAACCTTTAAAAATAATGATAATATAACTCTTATTTAAAAAAAGCTAGAATTAGAAACTTAGACTTATTAATTATACTTCTAGTAAAGTAAAATGAATATATATTAAATAATAAATATAAGAAGTATATATAGCTTCTATATACTCATTAGAAGTATATTTCAACTTCTCTACTATAACTTGATACTAAAATCTAATAGAAAAAGGTATTAAGAAACTTAATAAATATTTTTATCGGCTTATCTATTATAGGGCTCCTATGCTATAGCGCTATTAGGTAAATAGTCGGCCTGTATGGCCTGTACGTGCTATGTAGCTGTTACACACACAAAAGTGTAGGCACGCCTGTATATTGTTGTTATATACAGCTAGCTAGGATATATATAAAGATAAAGCTTATTTCTAATATACCCCCCTAGATTCTAAGACTTTTAAGTGTGTAGATCTGGTTCCTAGTCCTATTAGTTTATAATACTGAAAAACATCATACTGATATTAGGGTTTAAATATAGTTACTTCTTATACTACTTTCAATTAGAATGTAGGTTTATACTACTGAGTGAATAAGACTCTTAATTGTTATATATATAAAAGTGTGGGTATGCTTATATATGATTGTTATATACAGCCGGCTAGGGTATATATAAAGATAGGGCTTATTTCTAATAGTAGCTAATACTAGCTATATAGCTATATGAACTATATAGGCCCTATTTCTATATATATAGCATGCGCTACATAAAGTAATAATAACGATAACGAATAATTAGAATACTACTTTGTACTTATATAGTAAGATTACATATAATATATATTACCCTTTAGATAAATTAATACTAATTAGTCGTTAACTTTTTCCCCCTATTATTACTATATTATAGATTAGTAAGGTATATTTTAATAAAAGAAGTAATTATAATCTTTACTTATAGCCTATAGGTAAAAGATTATAACATTTATTCCACTCAGATACCTTAGGCTTTTCCTACCTTAGGATTTCGCTGGGAAACTTTGAATTATATACTAACTTCTTATAGATAGCTAATATTAAGATATTAATAATTATACTTAATTTAATTATAAAATAAGGTACTTTCTAATAGTTATTATTAGGAGGCTAATTATTACTCTTAATTTTTACTTATAAGGATATATTTAGTAAATATAAGCTTCTTGAGCCTTATAAATCCCTTCTCCTAACTACTAAAGTTTATAGTATCTCTAGCTTCCTATAGATATTTTAAATCCTCCTTATTTTAAGACTTCTACTAGGAGGCTTTAAATTATATATTAAACCCCTTATAAATAGCTACTATTAAGATACTAATAATTACGTTTAATATAGCTTCGAAATAAAGTATTGTATATAGTTATACTAGGTTTAAGTTTTTAATATAGCTAAAAAGAGTGCATTTAGTAGATATATTTAAAGGTCTCCTATATAGCCTCTTAAGACCTTTCTATATAGCTTAAATATAATAACTATTTTCTCTTAGAATTCTTAAGGCTCTATCGAGGTAATATAATAACTACTTTCTCCTATAGCTCTTAAGGCTTTATAAGGGCTATAGCTATACTAACTTCTTGAAATATAGCTTATAGTAAAAGCTTTTTCCTATAGCTTCTAATAAAAACTCTAAAAACTACTAGAAGGTATATAATATTACTATTTTCTTAAAGTAATACTTCTATAGCTATATAGCTATATAGCTTTTTAGCTTTTATAGCTATATAGCTTTATAGCTATATAGCTATATAGCCTTAAGTTTGAAAGGAGCCTTATATTCCTTTGATTTCTAATATTTATATAAAGAGATCCTAGCGATTAATATAATTATTATAATTATATAGAGGGATGGATAAGTAATAGGTTTAGTAATAAAGAAATCTATTAAAAAAGATAGTATTTTATAGCTAGCTATTTAGGCCTTTTTAGAATTAGATAATATCATTATAGTATAAATAGAAAGTTACTAGTATTAGTTTATCTATTATAAGGTTTTAATATTATAGTACTATTAGGTAAATAGTCGGCCTATATAGCTTGTATATACTATGTAGTTAATACTAGCTATATAGCTATATAGGTTATATAGGTTATATTTCTATATATATAGTATATACTATATAATATAATAATAATAATAATGAATAACTAGAATACTACTTTGTACCTATATGGTAAGATTACGTATAGTATGCGTTACCCTCTAGATAAACTAAAAAACCTTATATAGTAAATAAATAATCCAACATAAAACCTAATATTTATCCCTATTAGTATTAAAAAGACAAAAGTCTATATTTTTATTAATAAATCTTCTATTAATAATAAAGATATAATGTTCTAATTAGAATTTATTATTATCCTAAAAATAGAAAGAAATAATAAAAATAGTAGTATGTTTAAACTTAAGAATCATATTATCTACTTCTCCTCTACTGTTTCAAAAACATTATATAAAATATACTAGCCTCTAAAGTTTATGATATAACTATAATAGTTAATATAAAATATATAATCTCTACTACCTTCAAACAAATAACCAAATACCTAAAGATACTAGTAATACTAATAGTATTTTATACGAACTCCTACTCTTTCTATAAGTATCATATTAAATTAAATACTACTAAGAAAAAGCACCTTATAATTAATATTATAATACTCTAATAATTATATAAATAAAAGGAGATCCTTAAGATCTATTAGATTAATAATAAAAATAATCTTTTTAAGTAGTATAACCAAAAGGTCTAACAACTAAACCTTTAAAGAGTTTATAATAATAAATAAAGTAATAATATAAATAGAAAGATAGATTACAAAAGCTACTGATAGTAATGAGAAGGAAAAATAGAAATAAAAAAAAGTATATAGAATAATAAGAAGAAGGTAATAAAAAGAAAGAGAAATATACTATGGCAAGAACCTAAAGCACCTAGTATAGTATTAAATAAAAAACGTATTTTTATAAATAAAGACTATTTATAGTATTTTTACAGTTTTTAATATAATTAAAAAGATTTATACAACTAGAAGCGATTTTATACTAATTTTGCATTTTATATTATTTTAACATTTAATACTACTTTCGCATTTTATACTAATTTTAGCATTTTATATACTTTAGCTATAAAAGAAAGTATTACTAATATTAGATTAAACATAATACTAAAGTAGCTAAAACTATAGTAATAAGTAATTAAATAGTCGACCTACTTATTTAGATTAAAAAGAATAGAAGGATTATTATATAGATCTATCCTTATAAGATATAGTATATATATATACACTATAACCTAAATATAGATATTATGAATAGAGATAACTAGTTATACACTATTTATATAATCAATCGATTACAATATTTACTAGTTAGAAACTAATATAACTCTTATTCTAAGCTTTTAAAGAAATCACTAGAGACTTTTACTATAAGATTCTTTAATTAATTAAAGTATCTTAAGCTTCCTTTAAGTATTGATTACTCTAATAGGCTAGAGAGTAGACTTTCTTAAAGTAGTTGACTAGTTAACTTACTTTTATTATATTAATAACTATACTTATGAATTTAACCTCTTAATTAAAGATTATAAAAACTATAAAGAAAACCTAGACTATTATAAATAAATTTAGTAATAATAATAAGTAGCTTTTATCCTAATTTAAAAACTTAAGCTTTAACTAATTAATACTTATCTACATAGAAGCTAGCTTTTATAAACTTATAGATAGTTTTAAAGAAGTTTAGAGATTAATAGTTAAGTTATATACTATAGATATAAGTAATAGTAATAGTTATAAGGTTTATATTATAGATTTATAGGTTTAATATAATACTAATTATAGAGAATAGTAATTTTAAAGTAAACGTAGTAAGTTTTAGAATTAAAGTTGCTTCTGATATTATAGTAGGTTTTAAGACTAATTTATATAGAATTACTTTATCATATATTATTAGTATAATTCAAATAATTCTTAAAGGTTTAGCTATTTTTAACTTACTTAATATACTACTCAAGAGATTTACTATTTCAATGATAACAACTACTACTAAATTAGTAAGATCTATTTAAACTTACAGAAAATAGAAAGTAGTATTATATAAAATAGTTATATTAATAAGGAGCCTAACTATAAGATAGTTCTATTAGTTATTATTAAGAAATCTTATATCTATTCTATTCAAATACTAATATTATCTTATAACTAAATATAATATTCTAATTTTTAAATATTATTTTAAAAGTATAGGTATATTTAAGTATGATAGTAATTTACTAAAATAAGATTTGCAAATTAATAATAAACTACTTAAGCCTAGTTGGTAGTATTACTCTTAGTAAAAGCCCTAAGAAGGGAGTAAGCTATATTAGAAAAGATATTAAATTATCTTGAACATATTTATTCTATTCTAAATATTATTATAGTTAATTAGTTATTTAAAGAAGGAATTAGAGAAGCTTTTAAAGGAATTCTAGAGAGGATAGGAGTAGAAGAAGTTAGAACTATAAATAAGCTAAAACTAATTAATAATTACTATTTATTATATAACTTATATAAACTAAAAAGTATTATATTTATAAGCCTAATTCTAACTTATTATAAATCTATATTTATATAGATATTTAAAGATATATAAATAATAAAGGTTATAGTTAATAATAAGGAAATCTTGCTAGATATTAAAAACCTTCTTGACTTACTAAATATAAAGAAGACTAGTTAAATAGAAACTTCTAGTTTTATAGTTCTCTTAAGTAAAGAAAATTAGAATTTAATATATTATATCTACTATAAGGAGGTTAAAAGTAAGTTTTAGTTTTAGAAGAGTTACTTTATTATAATTAGTCTATATATATTTAAGATAGTTATAAATATATAAAGATTATTATAAATCGGTATTTTGAAAATAGGAAAGGTTAAAATATTTTCTTTTCTTTAAATAAAAACTTTATAGTATTTTATAATAAGGTTAGAAAGTAAAGCTAAGTAATTGAAAAATGAATAGAATATTAGAATTATAAGTATACTTAGCTATAAGTAATAATATTACCCCTATTCTTAAGAATACCTAGTAATACTAGAGCTATATATTTATAGGTTTAATGTAATTGAATTATATATAGTTATATTATTATTATTAAAATAATAAGTTTAGTAGTAGAAATAGTATCTATAGTAGACTATATAATAATAGTTTTAGTAATAGTTTATAATTTTATTATGATATACCTTTAGATTAATATTGAATTTATAGATCTAATAGGCTTTACAATCTGAGAAATTTCTAATATAGGCTTAGTAATTAATATTATTTTAAAAGAATATATATAAAACGTTAATTTATAATCCTATATAATATTGTTAAGATTAAATTTCTATAGTCTCATAAATATTAAGTAAATAATATATATCACTAGAATAATAATAGAAGACATCTAGCTGAATAATTACTATGTATTTAATATTAGATTCGTTATTATGTTTAAAAGCTATATAATAAAATCCCTAGTTCTAGGTATTTCATTTATTATTAAGATAAACATAATATTAAATTATACTTCAAATTAAATAGTTAGAATATTTTAATCTAAGAGTAATAAGTTTAATAACCTATTATTATTCTATATTCTTAATTGAATAGGAAGATTTTATAATATTATTATAAATATAAGAAGTTTTACTTAGATTTAAGAGCTATATAGTTTATTACTTCTCTTAAGAGAAGGAAACTAGTAACTTCTATTAATAATTCTATATTAATAAATAGTTATTTTTAGAAAAAAGAAGTAGTTAATATACAGAAGAAGAAGAAGAATAATTAGATATATTACTTCCTAGCTATAAATTAAACCTTACAAATCTTATATTATAATTATAAGATTAAATATTAGAAGAAGTCTAAATATAGTGGGATAATAATAAAACAATTATTATAATAATTAATAATTTAGAAAAAGAGGTTTAAGAGATTTTAGAAGTTTTAATTTACTAAGCAATTAAGTTATAAGTTTATAAGATTTATTATATTATTATATGTTTTAGAAAATATAACTTAAACTACTTAATTTATAATAGGAAATATCTTTATAGTTCTAATAAATCTAAGTTAACAATTTAATAGGTTTTAATAAGAAAGAAGAAGAATTAAAAGAGTTCTTACTATAGAAATTATAGAATAATAATAATACTTAATAATATATTATAAGACTAAATGACTTCTATATATATTATAATAATGAATATATAAAGAAGACTAGTTAAAAGTATTAGTATATAATATAAAACAAAGAATAAGAAGATTAATCTAATTAATAATATCTTATTAGATAGGATAACTCTTAAGGGTAATTTTAGGTAGATACTAAAAATATAAATAGAAATAGAGAAAGTTATTAAAAATAGTCCTGAGAAATAATTTATAGATATAATTATTAGGGTTGAATGTCGGAACCAGGGGCATAATTATCTACAGCAATAGGTAGTTTCATTACTATTTTAACTAGTTATAAGTTATTATTAGTATGAATACTATTACCGGGTAAGATTTATAGTTAAATCTATATGTAAGGTGTAGAGTTTAGGTATTATTCCAGGTATAAAGCAAAGGTAACCAAATAGATATAATTATACTAAGATTTTTAAGAATTTATATAGAAAAGCGTCTTATTCTAAAATAACTAAATAAAACTATAAATTTAAAAAACTATTCAGAGAAATTTAAAAAAGAACTTCTAGTAGAAGTTTTAAACGCTTGAGAATAAAGGTTTATATATAGTTTTATTTAAATTATCTATTATAGAAAGCTATTCAAATGAGTTATATTACTATAGATAATTAAAATAGTTTTATAATAAATTTAATAAGTAAGATTAATTTGAAATTTTAAGGGGCTAATTAAAATATTATTCAAATACTAAAGATTTATATTTAGAATAGGATTCTCAAATATAATTATACTATATATTAAAATCCTTTCTTTTTAATTAAAAAGAAATATAATAAGATGAGGTTTATTAATTTAACTATTAAGATTAATAGTATAATAATCCGAAATATAGAATTACTACTAATAACTAATAAGCTTTTAGAAGATTTTAATATATATAAGTTTTTATTCTTTCCCAACATGTTTTCAAAATATAGTTAGATTCTATTCAACTTAAAGAATTAAGATTTAACTTCTTTTATGATTTTATTAGGCCTTTCTAGATATTATATATTACTTATAAGAAGTACTAATCTTATGATTTAGTGTAAATAGATTATAATAAGGAATTTCTATAATTTAATTCCTAATTACTATAAAGTATTCCCAGATAATATTATAACAAAAAAGCTAATAAGTATATATAATAGAAAAGATTACTTGTAATATTTAAATATTGATAGATATATTCTAGAATATATTTAGAATATTAATAGAATCCTTATAAATATCAAACTGATTAGCTATATAATTATAATAATTAAATTAAAATAGATATAAGAGATAGTTATTATTATAAGCTATAGATATATAATATATAGTTAGTAGTTAGAAGAATTTAGAATTATTAAGATAAAGGAATAAAAGGTAAATTATAATATTTTAGAAGTTAGATTACTTTTAAGTATTACTATACTTTATTAGATTTATATAAAAGATTATTCTAATATTATATCTTTCTTTAATAATTTATTTAACAAGAATATTTCTTTTCAATAGTTGGGACTATAGAAGATAGTAATAAAGTAGCTATAAGATAAGCTTTATAGTATTCTTATATTTATTTCTATTAGTTATAATTAAAAGACGGAATAGATCTATTTTAAAATTAATATTAATAGAACTAGTTGGAATATAGTTTTCAAATAGCTTATTAAATAGAAGATAGTTGTTACGTATTATAAGAATAAATTATCTATAAACTTAGAATTTACTTATAATATAGGAGAGAAAGATTTTTTAAAGTTACTAAAGCTTTGAAGTAAGTTTATAACTATCTATATAATTAGTATGTCTTATTAGAAATAGATATAAAGATATCAATAGTATAGTATTAGACTTTCTAGAAATACTTATTATTTACTAGATATTCTAGATATAGATATTTAACTTTAAAATCTAATATATGAATAGTATAGCGAGTTTAATAATTAATAAATTATCTTAAAAGCTTTTTAGACTATTGAATAGAAATAATAAAATGAGAGAAGGACATATAGATAACTAGATTAATAGATAAATTCTTTTATAGATATAAGTATATAAGTCTTTTGAATAGAATATATTCTTTTAGTAGTTAATAATATATAGAAGAAGTCTTTAATATGAATATTGATCTTTTTATAAGTAATATTATAGACTTTAAACTAGTATTTCCTATAGTTATATTAAGCGATTTATAAGTCTAATTATATGAATTTTAGTAGGTTGCTTATTATTTAGTAATTCTAAAGAAGCTACTTAGTATTAATCTTAATTATTTTAAAGTATTTAAGTATGAGGCTTTAATATTCTAACTGTAGGACTAACTACTTTTTATATAAATAGTACTATATAGGCTGATATTCTAATAAGTAGAAGATAACTTAGTAGTATAATAGAAGCTTATTATAGTAGTATATAGTAAGAATAAGTATTATAACTAGGAAGTAGTTTTCTATAGGCTATTGAATTAATACTATTAAGTAGGTATATATAGAGAAGTAAATAAAATAGTAAAATACTACTTAGACTATTAATTATACTAAACTAGATGTATAGGCGATTTTCATAGTTTTACTACTCTATATAATTATTTATATAATAAAATTAATTTAGATATTTAGAGAGTAGGTAAGTAGTATTTTATTAAGATAAGAGATATTTTTACTAGATAGCTAGAGGTATAGTAGTTAAATAGGATATATTCTAAAGTTATTATAAAATTCCTATAAGAAGAAATAGTTATTTAATATGATTTCTATAGTTAACTTATTATAAGTAGTAAGTTAGAAAATAAGTAGTATATTATTTAGTTTAATAAGTAGTATAATATAAAGTAGTAAGTTACTTCTATTTATTACTTATAGGCTAATAGTAATATTAAAGTTCGATATTAACTTATTACTTATATTTTATTAGTTTAGATAGTAGGCGGAATTAATGAAAACCCTTAATTCCTACTACTTATAGTATTATCTATAGATTAAGTAATAATTTAAATATTAAGAAAATATACTTCTTTCTCTTTTAAATATAACTTTAAAGTAATAATGTTAATTAAGATTTTAATATTTAAATAGAAAATGTTAAATTAAATATCAAGATAAATAAAAGAAGAGGAATTATAATTAAAGATAAAAGTATTTAGTTAGTTAGATAAAGATAGAAAGAAGGCTATAAAGATAATTATAAAGTAACATTAGCAAGCAATAGAATACTTAGTAGGTTAATACTTTTTAAGATGAAAGATTAGAAGTTAGAAATTCTATATTAATATATAATATAAAAAAGATAATTAATAAGTTATTAGAATTAAAATTAGAATAAGAATAGACTGAATACTTTTAAATCTTTTTATATATATTGGACTCTTCTTTATATAGTCTAGTAATTCTATTAAGAGAGAAAATTTGAAATTTAACTTATAGTAATATTTATTTATAGAAATATATCTAAGAATTGTTAAAGTATTAAGAACTATTAGACTTAGATAATTATAAATTATAGTTAAAATTAGAATTAGAAAAGGTTTTCTTAGTAAAAAGTAAATTTATAAGTATTAAAAAAGTAGAGAATTATAAAAAGCCTATAGTCTTACGAAAAAACAATAATAATAAGGAAAGTATACTTTTAATTTAATAATAAGTATACTTATTCAATATTTAGAAAATTACTAATATAATACTAAAGGATTTTATATTTAAGATCTATCTCCTTAAGTTGAATTTAGAAAAATAAATAGTATATCAAGAAATACGTCTTTAAAATTCTAACTTCTCTCTGAATAATATTTAGAAATATAGATAGATATTTACAAGCCTAGAGAAATAGTTTTATTTATTCGTTTCTTTTTATTATATATTTTATAAGAAGGCTTAAATTTCTAATCTTAAGATCTAGAATTATAGATTTTAAATTATTCCTCTAAGCTTTGAATAGGAAAAACTATAAGTTAGAGAAAATAATACCTTTTTCTACTATCTCTACTATTTTAAATAATTAAAGAAGCTAGTTCTGAATTTTAATAATTAGAGTATTTTATTATTAGAGTATTTTATTTTTCTTCTTTCAATTATATAGTTATTTACTTTAATAAGAAAGTTAGATATTTAGAAAAATAGAATTCAAAATGAAGAATATATTAAAAGGATTTTTGATTTATATTGAAAAGTCTGTTCTATATTCCCCTTTCCTATCATTTTAAAATTTCTTTTATTAAATGAAAGTTTAATTGAAAGTTTTCTATTTTCTAATTCCAGTTCTTTACTATATTTTAATATCCCTCTAGATATAGGAAAATAACCTATCTTAAAGTAATTACAAAAGGAGATTATATATAAGAAAAAGGTAGTAGATATAAAAGTAGTATTGGGAATATAATATAATATCTTCTATGAGAAAAAAATAATATTGAGAAGTTAGTTAAAATTAAAACAAGCTACTACTAATAATTTAGTCTTTTTAAAATTCTAAGGAATTTTAAACTTTAAAATAAAGAAGTTATTATACTTACTATTTAACTAATTGTTTTTATTAGAATATATCTAATTATAATCCTATCATTATTAGATTCTAGTATAATTAAAGTTATAAGTCTTTTAAATCTTGTAGAAAGAATAGTTTGTATAAAAAGTTCTAAGAAGGGAAATAGATCTAAAATAGGACTTTTAGACTTAAGAGCTAGTTTTATTATTATATATAATATATATTTACTTTTTATAATAACTATAAGATATTATATTCTAACTATTATACTTCTAAATAAAGAAGCTATATATAGTAGTTAGACGATTAATAATCTTCTAGATTTACTAATTATTGAAATAGATAATAGGTCAATAGATAAAGACATTCTATTAAAATATAAATATTCCTTTAATATATAAATGGACTTTCTTATAGTCTTATAAATTTAAAGAAAAGTATTAGAAAGTTACTTATATAATTTAAAGCTCCTTATAGATTTAGAGTTATAGTATAAGTATTACTTTAAAATACTTGCTCTAAGCAATATCAATATATAAAAATATAAAACTAATAACTACTTAGTAGATAAGTTAGTTTATAAAAAAGATAAAGGGAGTATTAGTAATTTATAGTTAATTTAATTAAAAGACTTCAGACTTATAAGTATATACTACTTACTATTTCCTTTAATATAGAAAGACTAATATTATAAATTAAATAAGAAAAATAGAGTTCTCTAAACTTATAAGAATAAGAAGTATTAGTATTTTTAATTAGAATAAAGTAGTTATATTAAGCTATAGTTAGACGAAGTTAATTATATATAAAGTAAAGTAATAACTAATAGGTTATAGATAAGGGAGAGAAGCAAATTAGTAATGTATCAATTAGAAGAAATATTTTTATACTTCTAGTTATTATAAATATATAGTTATAACTAAAGTAATATTAAGAAATCATATTAATTATAAGAGAAGAATTCTTTTATCTAAAAGACTAGTTATACTTCTTAAGTAAATTAGTGAAAAATAGTATATTTATAGGCTTAGAATTATTTAAATAAATACTTTTACCTTCTAATAAAAGTTAAATTCTCTCTCTAATATACTAATAAATATATCTTAATCTTTTTAGATTTAAATAAAACTTTAACTTTAATGGATATTCTTTCTAAAAAGAGTTATATTTATCTTATAATTTAAATCTATAAATACTTCTTTTATCATTTAGATAACTCTCTTTCTTTTTTAATATTATTTAATAAGGATCCTACTTAGTATTATAATAAGTTTAATAGAATTTCCTACTCCTAATAATTCATATGTTTTAAATAATAACTAGTATTATCAGTAAAGTATAGAGTTAAAGACTTCTTATCTATTTTTAAATCTATAGAATAAAATAGATATAGGTTTTATGATACTTTCTAAGGGCTAGCTCTACTAAATATATCTAAAATATTATAATACCTATCTTCTATTATATATAACTATATATAATAAATAGTTTAAAGACCTGAATGTTAATATTAAATATTTATAAAAATAACTTCCTTATTAATTTAAATTAGAAAGATTAATGATAGTAAAGTATTTCTTTACCTGCTTTTCAATTATAATTATTAGAAATAACTATATTATAAATTAAAATAGCCTTATAGAATACCTAGCTAAATTATATAATCTTATTAGTTAGATTAAATAGTAAGAAGTATTAATCTAAAAGATTTAATTAATAGGTTTTACTTAAGTTATATAGAAGTATATAATGAATATTCCAATTTACTATATAAATATAAATAATAATTCTAAAAAAGCAGTTAGATAGTATAATTAGTAATATATAAAGAAATATTTATATACTTATTCCTTTTATATAAATAGAATAGTATAGTAATTTGAATGAGTTTCCTAATAAACCAATAGTAAGGCTATATATAGTATTATAATATACAATAAGCTAATAAGTATAGAAAAATAGGTTTATTAATACCTTAAGATTTATAAACTTATATATAAGAAGAAGTAAGAAAAGGCCTGAATATTTTATAACTTAATAAACTTATATTATACTAACTATATAATAGTTAAAATAAGTATTAGTATTAATACTTCTTAACTAAATATGATAAATCCTTATTACTATAAAGATCTTATTTAGAAGACGTAGCTATAAGTATATAATAAGTAATTAGTAGGTTAAACTTACTTAAGAATCTTATAACTTATTACTATTTAGTAAAATATGTATATTAAATAAAGTGATATAAGAAGTATAGGAAATATATTATTAAAATAATAATAAGATTAATAAGAGGGATTAGATAATTAGAATATAAGGCAACCTTCTTGAATACTTCGAAGTTAATATTATAAAGGAATATCTACTTATTATAATATTAGAAGTAATACTTAGTTTTACTTCAATAAATTACATTTAACTAGTAAGAAGGCTTTTAGTAAAATATTTATAAACCTTTTAGCTACTTATTAAACTTAACCTTTTAATAAAAATAATTACTAATACTATCTAGAATACTACTTATTAAAGTAATCTCCTTAAGGTTAAAATTAGAAAGCTTCTATAAGTATTAGTAAGAAGCTATATATAGAAAGATTGAAATATAGAGAATTTATTTTATTTAGTTATTAGACTTTATAATTAAAAACCTCATAGAAAATCCAATTTCAATAAAGTTAATAGACTAAGGGTTATAGTTAAAATACTAAATAAAAGGTATAAGCTAATATTAAATAATAAGTACCTTTTTTCAATAGAAGATTAATACTTTAATAATAAATCTATATAAAATAATTTCCTAAATTACTATAGTATAAGCTTAAAGATTAACTAATAAGACCTTACTATATAGTAAAAGATAGTCAAATAAGAAGTCTACTTTTATAATACTAAAGGCGTATTATAAGTAATAGAATATCTAAACTCTTTAGAATTTAATATACTTCTCTATTGAAATTTATAAAATAGCCTTACTACTTATTATATACCTAAAGGAATAAATCTATAGTATACTAAGAGTAGTTATGATGATAATAGTAACTTCTTTAAATATAAGTAGCAACTAGTAAGTAAATCTATAAGAAGTTAATATTACTATATTCTTTATTAATAATAATGATATCTACTAGATTAATCTTATAATTAACTAAATAATAAGAAAGATTCTTTATTCTAACTGTATATAAGAGAACTCTCATAATCACTAGTTTATTAAAATAATAGAATAATTACTATAATTCTATATTAGTATAAATACCTTATTTAATATAATTAAATTACTTTAAATTAATATTTAGATAGTATTAATAAAATGTTAATATAACTAGTTTACTTATAACTTTTAAATAGTAGAATTGTTTAGAATATTTATTTAAAATAGGATATTTAATATTCTAAATTCCCTATAAGCTTTAGTAAATAAGTATTATAAATATAAAAGTAGGATTCTTTTAATTTGATACTAAATATTAGTTATAAGTAAATACTTCAGACTTTATAATAGTATCTATAGAAACCTATTAATATAAGAAATAACTTAAACTTATTCAAACTATACAATAATCAGTTACTCCTTATTCATATTTAACAATAACTTATTATAAATATTAAAAGAATATCTATAAAGCTAACTATTAGTTAGAAAATTATCTTAATAATAACTAAATAGATTATGATTAAAGAAGTTAATATTAAAGCCTTGGAGAATACTTTAAAATAGGACTTATAAGATTAATTTGATATTAATATAGATATTAGATTAGAACTCTTCAAATAGACTATAAATATATATTCTATCTAACCTCATTCTTCTAATACTAACTTATTAAATTCTTTTAATACTATGTTTATATTCCTAGGTTAATATATTACTTTATATCAATGACTGTAATCTAGATAACTATATAAGTCTTTCTAGTTATAAAAAAGAATAATTTAAAAACTAGAAAGTTAATTATGAGATTTAAATTAAAAAGGATATTCCTATTCAATCAGTAGTCTATATATTTTCAAAACTTTTAATATAAGCAGACTAGCTATAATTTATTTAGGAATTAATCTGAGATAATTATTAGTAAGTAAATAATAAGTAGATAAAATTAGCTAGTAGAGATAGAATTAGACATAGAGAGGAATTCAAATAATGAACTAGTATTAATTATAATAATATAAATAGGTTTTCTTTTTATTAAACTTATATTATAAGGCTTCTAATAAGTCTAAGGAGAAGATTATAATAAGCTCAGGCCTAAAGCTTTTTCTTATTATATAAATAATATATATATATATATAAATTATAAGCCTCTTTCTCTAGTATTTATCTTCTAAATAATAATAAGAGATATATAATTTATATATTATTCTACCTTTTAGATTTTAGAATACTACTTTTATAATTAAAATACTTTTTGTATTATAGATCTATAAATATGACATTCTTTATTTCATATATCTTTCTAGATTTTTCCCCCTATTTTCTATTACTATAAGATTAAGTTTAAAAGAGCTTGTTTTATTTATTTATTTTAGTTATTCCAGCCTAAGTAGCTGTCGCCTATGTTACTATTAAGAGTAAAAGAGTTCTTAGAAGATTATAATATATATAAACCTTTGTTTCTTTTTGATATCTTCTTAAGATATAATTAGACTTCTTTTAATTTAAAGAACCAAAGTTTAAATATTTTCATAATTTTATTAATCTTATTTAAATATTATATTTCATTTATAAGAAGTATTGATTTAATTACTTGCTTTATATAAATTATAAAAAGAGTTTTCTTTAATCTTAGTTTTAACTACTATAAAGTATTTCTAGATAATATTATAATAAAAAGACTAATGGTTATATATAATAGTAAAAACAACTTATGATACTTAAGAACTTATAAATATATTCTAAAATATTTTTCAAGTATTAATGAAGCTCTTATGAATATCAAACTAATTGGTTATTTAATTATAATAATTAAATGATAGACAATATAAGAAATAACTATTATCATAAATTATATATATATATAAGATATATAGTTAGTAATTAAAGGAATTCAAAATTATTAAGATAAAAGAATAAAAAGTATATTATAGTATGTTAGAAGTTAGATTATTCTTAAGTATTATTATATTTTACTATATCTAAATAAAAGAATATTCTACTATTATATATTTCTTTCATAATTCCTTTAAAAAGGGAATTCTCTTTTAATACTTAGAACTATAGAAAATAGTAATAAGATAGTCATAACATAAGTTTTATAGTATTCTTATACTTATTTCTATTAGCTATAGCTAAAAAGGGATAGATCTATTCGATAGTTAATACTAATAGAATCAGTTCAAATATAGTTTTAGGATAATTTATTAAATAGAAAAGAGTTATTACTTATTATAAGAATAGGTTATCCAGAGGCTGAGAAGTTGATTATAATTCAGAAAGAAAACTTTAGGAGTTACTAAAAACTTAAAAATAAATTTGTAATCATTTATATAGTTAGTATTTCTTATTAGAAATAGATATAGAAATATTAATAGCTTCATGTAATAGTATAATATTAGACTTTCTAAAAATACTTCTTATTTACTAGATATTCTAGATATAGATATTTAATTTTAAAGTTTATTTTATTAGTAGTATAGTGAACCTAATAGTTAATAAGTTATTCTCAAAGTTTTTTAGCCTATTTAATAGAAAGAAGAAGATGAGAAAAAGGGATATTAATAATTAGATTTATGAATAGATCTTTTTCATAAATATAAATATATAAGCTTCTTTTAATAAAATACATTCTATTAGTACTAGATATTATATAGAAAAAGTCTTTAAGATAAATATTAATCTTTCTATAAGTAGTATTATAGATTTCAAATGAATACTTCTTATGATTATATTAAATAATTTATAAGTCTAATGATATTAATTTTAGTAGATTACTTATGATTTCGCAACTCTCAAAAAACTATTCAATCTTAATTCTAACTATTTTAAAGCATTTAAGCATAAAGTATTAATATTTTAACTATAAGACTGATTACTTTTTATATAAGTAGTATTATATAAGCTAATACTTTAATGAGTAGAAGATAACTTTATAATGGAATACAAGCTTATTATTATAATATATAATAAGAATAAGTATTTTAATTAAGAGGTAATCTTCTATAAGTTATCTAATTAACATTATTAGGTAAATATATATAGAGGAATATATAAAGTAGTAAAATACTACTTAGACTATTAATTATATTAAGTTAAATATATAGATAATTTCTATAATTGTATTATTCTATATAGGTATTTGTTTACCAGGATTAATCTAGATATTTAGAGACTAAATAAGTAGTATCTTATTAGAATAAGAGATATTTCTATTAAATAGTTAGAAGTATAATAGTTAAATAGTGTAATTTCTAAAGTTGTTATAAAGCTTTTATAGAAAGAAGTAGTTATTTAAGATAGTTTCTATAATATACTTATTATAAATAATAGGCTAGTAGAATAGGTAGTATATTATAAAGTTTAATAACTAATATAATATATAGTAATAAGTTATTTCTATGTATAATCCGTAGGCTAATAGTATTATTAAAATTAAATACTTACTTATTCTTTAAATCTTACTAGTTTGAATAGTAAGGAGTAATAATAAAAATCTTTAATTCCTACTACTTATAGTATTAACTATATGTTGAATAATAATTTGAATATTAATAGGATATATTTTATTCTATTTTAAATATAACTATAAAGTAATAGTTTCAATTAAGATTAAAATATGTATATAGAAGGATTTAGATTAAGTATTAATATGAGTAAAAGAAGAAGAATTATAATTAAAAATAAGGATATATATATTAATTGATAAGAATAAAGAAAGGGTTATAAAGATAAGTATAGAGTAATATTAGAAGGTAGTAGAAAGCTTTAATATTTAGTAGGCTAATACATTTTATTAGAGTTTTAGCTACTTAACTATTACTATATATATCCTAATAACCTATTTTAAATATTTATTTTGAAGGCTTAAGTATTTTCTATTACTCTTATAACCCTATATTCTCTATTTACTATATAAAATCAATTATTAGAATTAAGGTTATACTTTCCTTCGAACCTTTTCTAGGTTTTAGGCTTTTCTAATTCTAATCTTTAAAAGACTTTTTTCTATTCTTCCTATTTGGCTTTTAGAGTTATTACTATTTTCTAAGCTATAAAACATTTATTCATCGTATATATCTTTAGAGGGATATTAGAGTTCTTGCTATTTAGCTATTACTTATATTTATCCTAATAACTTATTTTAAATACTTAAAAACTTAAATATTTTCTATTACTATTATAACTCTATATTTTCTATTTATTATAGAAGATCAATTATTAAAATTAATATTATACTACTTTAATTGATTATACTCTAAATTGATTAAACTACAATATTAGAATACATAGTGAGTAGACTATATAGTAGCCCAAGTATAATAAAGCTGAAAGCTCTATATAATATAAGGTTAACCTTTCTGAAAATAAATTCTATTTAAATATTGACACTATAAGGTTCCTTACTTCTTATAGAATCTAAACCTCTTATTATTATTAATATTTATATTAATGAGAATATTATTTTTAGATATTAGTTTGAATAACTGATGTTTTAATAATTAAGAGTTATTAATTCCCCTTACCCTTTGACTAATTATGTCTTATTAATTTAATAAATAATAAGTCTAACTCTATATTAACTTCTCTCTTTATACTATATTCCTTTTTATACTTATTATTAATACTAATATCTATATCTTTATTAATACCTTTCCAGATTATATTACAGATTATATTGATTAACTTTAAACCTCTCTCTATCTATGTATTTATATAAAACCTCTCTTGACTATTTCTATAAGACTTTATAACTTATTTCTTTTACATTAATCTTGATTAATCAATTGATTCTTCTTATTAACTAACTGGTTTAATATTAAATAGGTTTATAAAAAGATTATAACAATGAGAATAATAAGTTTACTATTAGGCTAATTTCAAAACGAATTAATTAGTAGAAGCTGAAAATCCCTTATATTTAAAATCTATTAAGACTTTCTATAAATTAGCTCTTAGATCTATTAAGACTTATTATATATAATTAGGGGGTAAAATCTAATATATATTAGATATAACTAAATGTAGTTATATATATTATATATAACTAAACGTAGTTATATATACTATATAAAGCTTTATTTCATATAGTTTAAATAGAGCGAAGCTTATAGAGATAGTACTAATACCTAAGGTTGAATTAGTATAAATTCTACTTCTTAAGTATATCATTCCTAATAAACCCCTCTAGCTTTGAGAGTTCTACTTATAAACTAGCTTTTTTAAATAATACTAATTAAACCTTTTATTTACATCTTATAAGAAACTCCTTCTATTATCCTATTGTTCTTATTAAACTTCTATTCTTATAATAAGTAGAATAATAGTATTTATAAGCTATTTAAGTATTTCTTATTAGCTAAAGAGTATTTCTAATACTTCCAGGCCTTTTATTTAACTTTATTATTACTATAACTTAAAATCTATAGATTTTAACTGATAGTCAAATATTTTATTAAAATATTTCAATATTAAAAACTCCTTTACAAATTCCTCTTCTTATTATAACTTTAAATAGTTTGATTAATTTATTATATTAATTTAAATAATAAAAATGCTAGGTTAATAGCTTTAGAAAGACTTTATAAAGCTATTAGCTATAAGGTTTCTTAAGAATATATACTTAATCTTAAAATACTTCTATATAACTTCTTATTATAACTTGTAGTTATAGATATCTATATATTATAGTTTTATATATAGTTATATTATTTTAATAGTTATAAAGTATATTATTTACTAGTTATTATATTAGATTTAAATAGTAGGGTGAAGTTTATCTATCTTATTTCTATTAAATATATTTATTATAGAATCTATTTAGAATATAGTAATAAAATAGCTAGTAAAAATAACTTCTTAAGTAGTTGAGGATAATACTAAAAGTTCTATTTTAGTTATTAAAATAGTAATAGTATTTTATCGATTTACTTATTTTACTATTAGACTTCTAGAGGAATATATAATATATACTTAAGAGCTCCTTTAATTATTACTATTATTAGTAAAGCTAGTATCTATAGTAATTATAAAGCTATTAAACAAATCGCTAGCCTTATACTTAAATTCAAAGTAGAAGCTTTTTATCTTATTAAAATACTATATTATTTATTTAACTTCTATATAGTAGTTATCTAAAAGGTTTTAATTAAAATATAATAATTGACTTATTATATAAATAACATCTAGTCTTATTATAACTATAGTATAATTAATCAAGCTAACATCTTATTAATAATACTTAATCTCTATATAAGAAGCTTAATTGTATTACAATAAGAGCTCTGTAGTTTTCAAAAGAATTTTAAAGTATTTAATATACTATATATATTTTATAAAATACTTAACGAGCTTTTCAATATATACTACTTATAAGAACTATAGCTATTATACTACTTAATCTTAAATAATCTTAATATTAAGAAACTACTATAAGTTTTTACTTCTTTTCAAGTAATACTTCTATTAAAAATCTACTAATAATATAAGTGTTTTAAATATATCTTTTAAGAAGAATAAGAATATATAGTTGTTAATATAGGAGAAGAAAATAACATACCTCTTAAGTTAGTAATATACTTCTCCTATAGTAAGTTAAAAGCTGAAATATTTGAAACTTACTTCTAAATAGTATTATTATAAGAGAGGGGACTTTTAAAAACTATATAATATTTTATTAAAATAGTAGATCTTACTTAGTATTTAATAATCTAATAGTATCTCTATATAAATAACTTTATTAAACATTATATATATACAAGTATTAATTATATTATATTAAAATAGCTTGAGATTAAAGTAATTAGTAATTACTATAAAAGTCTGAAATAATATACCTCTTAGAATAGTTATATAGATCTTATAGTTATCTTATAACTATTAATCTCTATAAATAATTAGTTAAACTTTAGTTTTTAAGAAGTATATATATTTATAAAGCTTATAAGTATAAACTTAGTAGTACTCTAGAATTTTTAAACTTCTTATAAGAATCCTATTAACCTTATTTTAAAAGTATAATTTAATATAACTCTTAAGATAAACCTATTTAACTACTATCATAACTTTAGTATATAGATAAGTAAGTACTCCTAAGTAAGATATAAATAATAACAGTTTCTACTATAAAACTCTTAGAATAAGAGCTTTTACTTTCTTACATTTTAAATACTTTCTAATATCTAATTCACCTTATAACTAAAGTTTATTATTAGAAGTAATAATATCTATATTTTAAAGTTTTTAAGAAGATTAAACTTGGAAAACTCCTTCTAATTAACTATTTATACTACTCTATAGTTATAAGTTAGAGTATTTTAAAGTATTTTAAAATACCTAAAAGATATTAATTAAAAGAATAGCTCTAAATTAAGATCTCTTAATAATTCTAGTATAATACTTTATCTATTCTTTATACTTAAACCTTTCTAAAAAATATTTAAAGCTTTTACCCCCCTATAGTTTTATTTATATAAATACGATTATAGAAGAATATAGTAGGTAACTCTAGAAGGATTATTAATATAGACTTTATAGTTTTAGATAATACTTTAAAAGGTTTCAGAATGATTATCATGTAAATATAAAACTTTAAATTATTATAGCTACTTCTTATTTTAATATAAATTATCTTACTAGGTTTCTTACTAGAATTTGAATAAATGGTTAAATAAATTTTAAGTAGTTTTATTATAATTATTTATTCTTATAACTAGTAAGAGACTTTATCAGAATTGAATTATTTAAAATCATCTTATGGAAAAGCTAAATTCCTATTAAAAAAGAGGGCTTTATTGAAAGAGATATTATGGATTATTATAGTTTTATTTTAGAATAAGTTCTATATGTAATATTAATTAGTTGAAGTATAACTAACTAAAGAATCAATACAAATATACCTTTTGAAATATACTAAATAGTTATACTGAAGTTTTATACTTATAGTAAGAATAAGATATTTATACTTAGAGGTATAGAAGTAGGTTAAATCTAACCTTATAATATTATTTCTTAAGTAGTTTTATAAAGCTTTTAATATAGTATTTATTAGTTTAAAAAACATATTAGTATTTATTTATAAAGAAATACTACTACTTATAGGATTTCAAACTAGAACTTATAAAATAGTTTGCTTTTATACCTTATAGCTTTTATATATATTTTAATAATTATTCTAATATACTTAATATTTCTATTCTAACTCTAAGTATATAGAGTGGATAGTTTGAAATATATATCTTAAGAGGTTAGATTGTATTTTAGACTCTTATATCTAAAGACCTTATTATTATATTTAAAACCCTTAATATTAATATTATATTAATACTTAAAAAGTATAATAATACTTTTAAATATTCCTATAATAATAGTTTTATTATAATTAATAAGATAGAAGTCTTATGAGTAATTAGTAGTGCTATTTTAAATATTAAACTTAAAATATGGTTACTATAGTTTTAGTAATAAGAGTAGAAGTTAAAAGTAATATGCTTCCTTAGAGTAGTATATAAAATATTCTTATATTTTATATCGTAGATCTTTCATTTTACCTCATTAATATTACAAAACTTATATACCTCCTAAATAATCTAATACTTATTATACTTCAAGTAGCTATTAGTAATATAAATACTTCTTGAAACTAAAATAAAGTAGTTAAAAAACTCTCTATTAAAATATTTTAACTATTAGTATTAAAGCTATTGATTACTTTTTAAAAGTCTTTAAATAATATCTATAATATACTATTAGTAGTAGTAATATCTAGGAGAAAACTTATATTATACTACCTATACTACTAAAGTAGTTAATATCTTATAAAATACATAATATTTAAGAACTTATTAATTATATTAAATATTATTAGTTGTAATTTTAGAATCATTATTGTTCTATAGTTAAAATGAATAATTTAACCTAATATCCTATTAGTAACCTTACCATTATAATTATTAAAACGAAATAAGGTTTATAGCTGAAGTAGTATAGAAAGTAATATTATATAGATATAATTTAACTTCTTTATTTTTACTAATTATACTACAAATCTCAGTATTTCTATAGTTTATAATAAGTATAAGCTTCATATTATATTAAATATAATCTTTTATAGGAGTTTTTTAAAGAATTATAAAACATTCTATATCTCAAAAGATATGAATTAAAATGCCTCAATTAAAAATAAAAAAGCCTAAGAAAAAGTACTATTAAGATTCCTATTTATACTATACCTACGATATAGTATTATAGCTACTTTAGTTAGAAGGCTAGCTATATAATTCCTATTATCTAAAATTCTAAACTTTCTTTAAGAAGTTTAAATATAAAACTAATAACCATTTAATCTTCTTTTTAAATAGAATATTTAGTATTTAGTCTTTATAAACTAATTAAAAGTATATATAATAATAATATACTAATAGATAATTCAACTTATATTTTGAGAAACATAGAAACTTATCTAAACTTTCAAAATATCTCTTATTATCTTAAGTATTTAAAGTTATAGTTAGAGCTTTTATTATAATATTAAAAGTATTATAATTAATCTTATTATATAAGAGGGCTTTAAAGAGATATTATATTACCTCTATAATAATTAAAATACTTTTATCTAGAAGTATAAAATTTAAATACTTTTAGATTATAAGTATATAGTTCTATATATAGGACTTAATTTGTAAGATAGCTAATAAAAATATAAACTTATAAATTTAAAATACTTTTATAATAGAAAGAGTATAATTAACTACTTAAGCTTTATATATAATATCTTATTACTTCTAAAATTATATTTTAATTATTATTCTTATAATAAGGTATTTAAATCTAGAAAACTAAAATATCTTTCAATATATTAAAATAATATTTTAGAATTATAAGTTATTCATTATACTAAAGTAATTATAGAAATTATTAATATATGCTACTATATTTTCTTCTATATAGTAGCATTAATACTAAAGTATTTTATTTATATATCTAAAGATTTAAATTATTATATAAATTTAATTCAAATACTTATATTAATATTCCTAAGTTCTAGAAGTATAGAACTTATAAAAAACCAAATAAACCTTTAGATCTTTTTCTATAAGATCTATAATATCTCTTATATAAACCTTTTTAATAATATCTATAGAGAATTATTAATCCTTCTTATAATCTATTCCTATAGGAATAGAACTCTTAAGAATATTTAATTTAAATATTTTAAAAGCTTATTAGTATTAGTTAATCTTCAGAAAATCGCTTAAAAGTAGCTTTTGAGGAAACTTTAAAAAAAACTTTAATATAAAATTACCTTAAGATTAAAGTAATCTTATAAGTTATAAACTTTAGCTTCTATTTAAAAGGTATTATATTAGGTTAGCTACTAACTAGTTCCCTTAAGGATTAAAAGAAGGGTTTTTAAAATAGATATCTTGAAATTCAAAGTATAGTAGATTATTATAATATATATTCTTAGCCTAATAGCTCTTTAGTATTATAAGATTCTTAATTATTTTATATAATTAGGAAGTAAAATCTAATATGTATTATATATAACTAAATATAACTATATATATTATATAAAACTCTATCTTAAATAGTTTTAATAAGACGAGGTTTGTAGAGATAGCGCTAGCGCCTAGGGTTTAGCTAGTATAAACTCTACCTCTCGAGCGTGTTTTTTCTAATAAGACTTTTTATTACCTAGCTCTTAAGTCTATCAATATCCTAATAAATTAGAATCTTAAGTTTACTAAGACTTTTAAAAATTAAAACTTCAAGTTATATCTAAGTTTTATTAAACACTATTTCTTATAAGATTTAAACTTTATATTACTATAAGTTACAAGAGTATTAATCTATCAATTGATCATTAAGCTATATTATTATTAGTATTTTGATTAAGAATAGTTTATTATAATTAGACTTTTAATATCTCAATTCTATATTAAGATTTAGATTAAATCTTTATTAAATAACTAATCTACTTACTAAAGTTATTATTTAAAATTATAAGGAATTCTAAGTTATACTTTCTTTCTGAGTTAATAGAGACTTAGAATTATAATATCAAGTCTATTCATACAAAGACCTTACTTATAAATAAAGATGTTTTAATAGACTTAATTAAACCTATTACTAAAACTAATATTAATCGGTAAAATAAGAATCTTAATTCTATGTAATTAAATTATAGAGATATTCTTTTAAGAATTATCTAGAATAGAACTGAAACTCTTTATATATTTAATTATTTAAAAACAGTTTATACATTCATTAAGTTTTGCAATAAGCTTCCTATTTATCAAAAGCTTTTTAATATTACTCTTCATAGTTTTAAGTCTTGAGAAGAATATTTAAATAAGATTAAAGAACTTATTAATAATCTTCCTTATAATAAAGTTAAAATATCTAATTAGATTATTATTATATATACTCTAAATAATTTCAATAAAGGTTATAAAGGCTGTATTTCTTTAATCATTTAGAGTTTTAGATATAATAAGGATTCTTATAAGTTAGATTCCTTATTCTCTAATTTATTAGATGAGTTTAGAAGGAAAACCTAGACTTCTTCAGTCAATTTTGCAACTAAGAAGTAGTATTATAAGTAGATAAAGCTATTCTTTTTTATTGAGCTAAACTATAACTTATAATATTATAAAAGTCTAGGCAAAATACATAAGTCGAAGTAGATTATCTACTATTAAAATCTATTGCTCAATCTGAATCTATAAACCTAAATAAATTAAAATGTTTAATATTATTATAGTTATGAATTAATCTGTAATTAGGATTCTTTTTCAAATACCCCTAGATCTTATTATAAGTAATAAAATATTCTTTAGAAAGATTTGACGAAAATGAAAATAGATAGTAATAATTAGAATAATATCTAGTCTAATTTTTAAAACTAAACATAATAGACCTCCTACTTCTTTTTGATATTCTAATATCTCCTCTTTTGGAGTATTATCCTTATTAATAAATAATTTAGCTCCATCATCTATTAGAATATTAAAACTATAGATATTCTTTTTATAAGTCTAATAAGAGTTTTATTAATCTATTAAACTGATTTATCTCTATATTTCTAATGTTTTAGTCAATAATTAAATTACTACTCAAAAAGGTATTAGACTCTTCTAAATCCTAGATTTTAATATTCTTTTTAAAGCTACTATAAACATATTGTAAAGTAATAGAATTATTAACTCCTAATAATGTATTATTAGTATAATATGCTAAAATAGCTAAATATTTACTTTTATTAAGAGTGATATTGAGTATAAATATTCCTTTATTATGAGGAGATACTTTAAAATTAATCTTATATAGAGTTTTATATGTTTAGCACCCCGCTAAGTGGGTAGCCTTATACAACACCTAGTAAATAATCTCTCTAATAGGAAAATACCTAGTTATATACTATAGCTTATATATGTCTCTATAGGTAAATATAGTTAAAAGGACCTAGTAGTATGGCTACTAGTTTAGACCTAGCCCCAACTTAAAAGCCAGCGTAACTAATATTATACAGGATATATTTAAAGTATAAATAGTATAATCTAGAGCTCTACTTTTACCTATATAGAACCTTATTTAATAAATAAATAAAAGCCTAATTCTTATAGTTAGTACTATAAACCCGACTTTTAGAATCTTTATTATAGATAGAACTAGTAGGTAACTTAATATATATCTTTTTATTTACTTTTATATAGATAAATAGAGTAATAGTATTATGTTGAATTAAAGTCTACTTATATTAAATAATTATAATAAGTATGTTTATAACTTCTAGGCCTATAGGTAGTACTAAAAGTTTCTAAATAATCAATACCGAAGTACTAGTTCAAACCTTAAGCAACCCATCTACCTCTATATATAGGATTACTAGGATTCTAATTATTAAGCTTTACTTTATATACCTATCTACCCCCTAATATATTAATATTATTCTTTTTAATAAAAGAAATATTAAGTAGTAGTATAATAGTCCAAACTTCTATAGATTCTATAGACTTAACTTCTTTATTCATAGTTTGAATCTAGTTATTACTAAAGTGAGAACTTGTAGCTTTTATTAATCTCTATTATATTAATATGAATGATAATATTGCTGATTTTTGGACGAAGCCTTTAGGCCGAGTTAAATTTAATAATATTATCAAGAGGATTTTACAGAATAATCTTAACATTCAGCCCTCTTACAAAAGAAATAGTCTTAATAGTCTATTTTCTTAGGATTAACTTTTTCCTTCAACCCTTTATTAGTTTTAGGTTTCTCTGATTTTCCCTGATTTCTATTTATTTTTAAGTCTTTTCCTTTAAACCTTTCCTGGATTTTGGGCTTTTCAGACTTTAATCTTTTAAAAATCTCTCTATTTCTCCTATATAGCTTTTAGAGTTTTTACTACTTTTTAAGCTATAAAAGATTTATTTATCTTATATACCTTGAGAGAGGATATTAGAATTCTAGCTATTTAGCTATTCTTTATGTTTATCCTAATAATCTTTTTTAAATTAATAAGGGCTTAAGTATTCTCTATTACTCTTATAACTTTATATTTCTTATTTATCATAGAAAGCTAATTATTAGGATAAAAGTTATACTATCTTAATTAATTTTATTCCCAATTAATCAAATTATAATATCAGAATATTTACTAAATAGACTACATAGTAGCTTGAGTATAATTAAGATAAAAGCTTTACATAATATAAAATTAACCTTTCTGAAAGTAAACTCTATCTAAATATTAATACTACAAAGTTCCCTACCTCTTATAAAGTTTAAACTTCATATTTCTATTACTATTTATATTAATACTAATACTATTTTCAGATATCATTCTAAATGACCTATCTTTTGATGTTAAGGACTATTAATTCCCCTCAACCTTTTACTAATCACCAATTACTAGCTTAATAATATTCCATATTACTATTATTATTATTATTCCTTAGGTATTTATTTATAATAGTAAAGAAACTACTAATAAAAGTCCCCCTCATTTAAAGTTTAATAAGTATTTACTATATTTTAACTACCTATTCTCACTTTCTTTTAATATAGAAAAGCTATTCTATATCATTATTCATTACATATTAAAACATATCTTTTATAAAAAGAAAGAATGGGAATATTATAATAAAAGTTATTCTCTTACTATATATTTACTATTTATATTAACCTTTACCTTTTATATTCAAGTTGTATAATACTATTGAAATAATCTAATATCAAACTATTATCTATTACTAAATACTTAAGTAAAATATCTAAACTTCTAAATATAAAGGCAAATTACTCTATATTCTTACTAAAGTCTTAATGAAATAATAGTATATAAGTAATATTATCCATAACCTTCTTATTAATATAAAAATAATAAAGTTTAGTTTAAAATATCTTTTCCTCTAGCGCATATTATCCATTTATAAATATTTCAATATTGAATAACTTATTATTATAAACTTGTTAAATACTTACTTTATTATTATTACAAGTAATTAAATAATTTAGAATTCTAAGATTTAAAGAGGAAATGTTTTACTTTTTATCTATTATATAGCGTATTTATTTCTTCAATGATAGCCTTATTATTACATTAGAATAATAGCTTATTTATTTATTTAATTCGCCTTATTAATTCCTAATATTAAAAAATACTAAAACTCTTATAATTATAAGACTATTCTAATTTAATATTTTGTTTTACTATCACCTCATCATTTATTTTAACTATAATGTATCTATATATCCTATCATTATTATTAAGAATTAGCCTATTCTTTATAACTCCAATCTTACTATACTTCATAATTTATATATACTTCTAATTTATTATTATTCACTAATAATAAAAATAAGAAGAATAATAATACTCAGAATAATACTAATAATAATATAATAGAGAATCTAAAGTTATAAAAATCCTTCTAAAACTTTCTTACTATACTCCTAATAATACTAATATAGTGTGATGGGCCTAACTAGCTATAGAGCTATAGGGCTATATAGAGGTTTATATAGCTACTGCCTGTATGTAGGGCTATAGCCCTCTATAACTACGTATTTAATTGTAGTATAGCCAGCTATTTATAGTAGCAACTCAAGCTAGTTTTACCCTTCGATTTTACTCCTTTTTTAATATAGCTATACGGCTATACCTTTAGCTATTCTTTTTATAGGGCTTTTTTGTTTTATTATTATTATTATCACCTTATTCCAATAGACTTCTATCCCGGATTCATGCCTATTTCTTCCTTTTTATTGAGGCTGAAATAAGTAAATACTTCTATACTATTCAAATAGATCTGTCGCTTAACCCATAGACAAACCAAGCTATTTACAGACTAACGCTATCAACTATATTTAAATATAACTGTTTATTTAATAGCTATAGATACTATAGCTATAGAAGCCACAGCTATAGAAACTACAGCTACAGAAGCTATACCTATATAGGCTATAGCTATAGCTGTATATATGGCAAAAGCGTTAAAGATCAACAAAAGCGATAACAAGAGGGCTAGCTATGTATACTACAGCTATATAAGCTACGAAGGCCACCAATCCCACTAATACTATAGATCTCACGGATCCCTCAAATAAACCCCTGAAAATCACAAAAGCAATAGCTATAGCTATGTTAATCGATTCGTAATACGTATAGCCCAGCATAAGCCACAGCTATATAGGCTATAGCTATATTATAGCTATATATATACTACCCTAAGATTCTTAAGGCTTTATAAGAAGGAAGAAAAACTAACTAAAGGGCTCTTATAACTAAATATATTATTTCTAATTATTATATATATAATACTATACTAAGAATACCTAGATTATATAAATAGACCGCCTTAGAGAAGAAGAATACTTCTAGAGAAACCATAGTGCGAAGTGTAGCTATTTCAAAAGACTTCTAGCTAGGAGAAGTAATACTAACATATATAAAAGTAGTTTGTTAGTATAAACGATTAATAGCTATATGGCTGAGGGGTTATATATATATATATACGTATAGTAAGGGCTATAATTCAAAACCCGTTTTTCGATTTTTTTAAAATACTGTAAGGCTAGTTATTTTGTTTAATTCTTTTTTTAATATAGATTTTTGAACGCATAGGGGCGCAAGCTTTTCAAAATAGGGAGGATTGTAATAGGCCTAAGTGGCTATAGGGCTATAGGGCTATATGGAGGCTTATGTAGCTAGTGGCTATATATAGAGCTATAGCCTTCTATAGCTATGTATTTAACCGTAGTGTAGCTAGCTAGTTATAGTAGCAACTCAAGCCAGTTTTACTCTTTGATTTTACCCCCTTTTTGGTATAGCTATACAGCCATACCTATAGCCATTCTTTCTATAAGGTTCTTTTATTTTGTTGTTATTATTATCACCCCATTTCAATAGCTATACTTATTACAAATAATTATATTTCCCCTACTAAAGTCTTTTTAGTAAGCTTTTAATGTTACTCTATTTCTAATAATATTATTATACTTAGTATTAAAAGAAAGCCTGAAGATAATAATACTTAAGTAGAAAGACTTATTATTAAGAAATATAAAGCTTATTTAAAATTATTATATCTACTCTTATAACTTCTATATCTAATAGCTATTAGCCTACAATAAAAAAGTCTACTACTTTTAAAATTACAACTCTTAAGAAAGTTATTCTAATTAAAGAAAACTATAATTACAAAAAAGTCTTTTATTATTAAGAAAGCTATAATACTTTTGATACTTATTATATCTCTTACACCTACTATAGTATAATATTTATTATTCCTATAGTACTTATTATTCCTATTATTCTTATAAAGAAAGGTTAGAAATCTCGTTATAAGAATATACCTAAGCTTTAAATATGAAAGTCATATTACTTTACATATACTAGCCGAGTTGTTACTAAGATATATTAGTTTTTGTAATTGAGAAATATACGTTTTAGAATAATATCCAAATTATAATTATCTAATTTAAAGATATGTATTTTAGAATAATATTTTATATTATTTAAATAGTTAAAAGAATTATTTCTCCCTTCCTTCTCAAGATACTATTATTAAGTCTTTAGTATTAATATTAAGCTAATTATCCTACTGCTTATAATATTAAATTATCTATTTTTCAAATTTCTAGATAGCTTCTTATTCATTACTTAAATTGACTATAGTCGACTATATATTATACTTAATGGATTATTTGGCTTTTTATTTAAGAAAGTGTTTATTGTCTCTATCTTCTTACTTTCCTATAATCTTTTCTACTTGTTAATTTATGAAGTTATCTTTTAATTTAAAAAAAGACAATTTAACTATTAGTATCTTTTTACTATTCTATCTATAATGAAAATCAAGAGATAGGGAGAATATTATATATCCAATAATATTACTCTAATAAATACACTTTATATACTTATTCTCCCATTTTCTCTACTATTAGTATTTCAATATATCTTAATATTAACGTCTTTTATTTAAATTTAAAGCTCTTTGTTAAAAGTCTAATAACTACTTTTCTATTATATATATATAGTCAATATTTCAAATTATATCTTTTTGTTTGATTTATAATTATTCTTTATTAATACTCTACTATGTAGTGATACATTTAATTAATATAAGTAACTTACTTAGTAATATTTTATGTTATTAAATTCTTTATTATTATTTCCTTTGCTATCTTTAAGTAGAATCTATATAGCTTTTCTATTAATAAATACTTAATAGTATTATACTTATTATTGTTATATATAAATATAGGTCCTTTGAATTATATTATTTACTTCATAGCAAATTATTAGTAGATACTTTAATATTTAATAAGTTGATTATATTTAACTATCTACCTATAAGTAGCATACTATTCATAGTTATAATTTAATTAGTTATTCTATTATGAATTCTTTTAAAATCTAACTTATAGAAGGTTTATACCTATTACTAATAATACTATTTAGAGTATTAGAATAATATTCTATTTCTTTATAAAGTATTCCGACTAAGTCTATAGTTATTATTATTTTTATTACAATGAATATTACAAACTTCAAGAGCCTATTTATAATAATTAGGATAATATTATATTTACTACAATTTTTATAAGTATTTACTAGAAGTCTTATAATAAGGTTTATACTCACTTCTTAGAATAGTCTTATTAAGATAAGTAGGAATTATAATTACGTATATAACTTATATTGTAATATTCTAATCTTTTGATATATTCAATATAATATTCTACAATTCTCTATATCTCTAGTTATATTATTCTAATAGAAATTCTATTTTATAATATTATAGGTTCTATTAGTATTTATATAATTTATCCTATTCTTATTATAATATAAATAGAAGATTCTATATCCTAAGAATTCTATTTAAATATAATTAGTCTTCTTCAGAAGAAGAATAATTTCTCTATATTTATAAATATTCCTTCTAATTACTAATTATTTCTCAAGTCTTTTCTATATATATTTCATAGGTTTTATTACATATCTATAGCTTTTCAATAATTTGATTAATATCTTTAGAACTTTCTATAGAATTTATTATTTTATTTTCTATAAAACCCTTTTTCAATCAATACAAGATATATTATATTAGAATAATAGGCTTAACTTCTTCTAAATTCTCCTTAGTTATTCGTATTTACTAAATATTCTTTATTATTTTAAATATTCTTCTACTATAAATGATTATAGGTTTCATTATTACTATACTTCTAATATTCCTAAAAGAGTAGTATTCTTAAGTAGTTTAATATCTTCTACTTCTAAGTCTAGTTTTTATATTAAAATAGTTCTTTTATATTTATATTATCTAAATAAAAACTTTTACTAATTCTAAATTTCTTTTGATTTTAGTAACCTTCTAATAAGTTACTACTAATAGTAACTTAATAAGTTATAATTTATTTATAAGAACTAGTAATATATTATGATATACTACTTCTCTCTTCATATATTCTAGTCGTCTAGACAGTCTATCTATTAGATCAGTAGCCGTAGGCTAATACTTTAAGTTAAAGTTAAATACTAAGAGCTTATAAATCTAATAGGTAAATTCTTTCCTAAAACCCTCATATAAGTATTATAATAATACCTAATAAAGCCTAATAGTCTATTAAAACTATAAACCTCTCTATATCCTTATCAAAAAGTATTCCTAATAGTTGAAATTCTTAATAATGATTAGTAGTTTTTATTAGTTTACTCCCTATTTCTATTCTAGTTTATTAAGCTTCTTAAATTTAGGTAATTGATTATTATCAGGTTTTTATTTTTTGTGATAAGATATTTAAAATTACATATTATATTATATTTATTTCTATCCCTAAATTCCTAACAAAGTCTTAATATATAGAAAGATTATTAAATAGAAGGCATTTTATCATATTAAGAATATAGATTTTATATTTCCTAATTATAAGAAAGACTTCTTCTTTATTCTTTTTTTAAAGAATACTGTAACTAGTGGTATTACTCTTTAGTAATTAGTAATAAATGTATAGTAGAAGTTATAAAAGCTTAAAGATATCTAAAATTCCTCAAATATTTCTGGTATTTCCTACTTAATAATAATTTAAACTGTTATTAAATTAATCTTAGCTTTTTCTTAAGTAATTATATAGTTTAGAAAACTTATTCCTTTTATATGGAATTTATATATAGAAAGTTTAACAAAGAGATATACTTTATATAACTTTATAAATACTTAAAATAATATTTAATATACTTTGTTTTTATATTTATTATATATGTTATAATATTATCTATATGTATTATATAATATAAATTAATTAAGCTAGTAAGTATATAGTTAATATATATTAAAAGATTATTAATTTATGAGTAAGACTAAATATAAATAATATGACTATGTATTTATAATAGTGATATTATATTTTCAATACTACTTTTCAATAATCTTCCAACTTAATCTCAATATAATAAAAAGTATTGTTAAAATTGATTTTTAAAATCTATATTATTCTTTAGAATCTATTTAAAAACTTACTAATCAGTAGTAATAAATATTAGTTTTTAATTATAATTTTATTAAACTTCTTATAGTTAAGATAGCAATATAGAAAATTATCTTTCTTTATTATAAACAAGATCAATAAACCTATTTTACCTATAGATAGCTATATATATCTATTTGCTAGATTGTCTATAATATATCTTCTCAATTCTTCTAAGTAGTACTTACTTGATAAATATATAAGTCTATAAAATAATTTCTTTCTTAATTATAAGTTAATAATATACTTAGTATTTTTAGAAATTAAGACTAATTTTGTTATAACTTTTTTTAAATATTCTTTACTTACTTATAAGTTCTTTAGGAATATCTATAGTTATAATAATTTCATTTTCTTTTCTAAATACTTCTATATAAACCCTAAAATCTATTAGAGTTCTAGCTATTTAGCTATGACTCATATTTATCCTAATAACCCATTTTAGGTGTTCAAAGGCTTGAGTGTTCTCTTTTACTCTTATAACCCTATGTTTTCTATTTATTATAGAAAATCAAGTATCAGAATTAAAGTTATACTACTTTAATTATTTATACTCTAAATTGATCAAACTATAGTATTAGAATATTTAGTAAATAGACTACTTAGTAGCCTAAGTATAATAGAGCTAAAAGCTCTATATAACGTAAGATTAACCTTTCTGAAAATAAACTCTACTTAAATATTAATACTACGAAGTTCCCTACTTCCTATAGAATCCAAACTTCCTATTATTATTACTAATTATATTAATATTAATACTATTTTCAGATATCATTCTTGAAAACCTATTTTTTAATAATTAAGAATTATTGATTCCTCTTAATCTTTTACTAGTTACTTATTACTAATTCAATAGATTATAAGTCTAACTTTATATCAACTTCTCTCTTTATATTATATTTCTATCTATACTTATTATTAATATTAATATTTATATTTCTATTAATACTTATTTGGGTTATACTAGAAATTATATTAACTAACTCTAAGCTTCTTTATTTCTATCTATCTATATAAAACTTCTTTCAACTATTTCTATAAAACTCTATAATCTATTTCTTTTATACCTACTTTAGTTAACTAATTAATTCTTCTTATTAATTAATGAATTTAATACTAGATAAATCTATAAAGAGATTATACTAATTAGAATAGTAGGCTTATTATTAAACTAGTAAAAGAAATAATTAAGTAGTAGAAGCTGAAAATTTCTTATACCTTAGGTCTATTAAAACTTTCTATAAACTAGCTTTTAGGTCTATTAAAGCCTTTACAAATTAGAATCTTAGGTCTACTAAAACCTTTATAAATTAGAACTTTAAATTATTTTTAATTTTTATAAAAGAATATCTCTTATAAAGTTTAAACCCTAGACTACTATAAGTTATAGGAGTATTGATCTATTATTCAACTATTAAATTATACTATTATTAATCTTTTAATTAATAATAGTTTACTAGGGTTATACCCTAAGTATTTTAATTCTGCTTTAGGATTTTAATTAATTCTTTATTAAATAACTACTCTACTTTCTTGAAATATTATTTAAGAATATAAGTAACTCTAAATTATACTTTATCCTTAGATTAAAAAAGACTTAGAATTATAATATTTAGTCTATCCGTATAAAAGTTTTACTTATTAGTAAAACTATTTTTATAGATTTAATTAAACCTATTTCTAGAAATAATACTAATAAATATAATAAGGCTTTTAGTTATATATAGTTAAATTATAAAGATAATCTTTTAAGAGTTATTAAGAATAATACTAATACTTTTAATATATTTAGTAATTTAGAAACACTCTATAAACTAATTAGTTATTCTAATAGGTTTCTCATTTATAAAAAGTTTTTAATACTACTTTTAGTAATTTTAAATCTATAGTAGAATATCTAAATAAGATAAAAGAACTTTTTAATAATTTCTCTTATAATAAAATTCAACTATCTAATTAAGTTATTATTATCTATATCTTAAATAATCTAGATAAAAATTATAAAGGTTTTATTACTTCAATTATTTAGAATCTTAAATCTAATAAGGATTCTTAGAAGTTAGATTTTTTATTCTCTAATCTATTAGATAAATTTAAAAAGAAAACCTAGACTTCTTTAGTTAATTTTATAATTAAGAAGAACTTTAAGAATAAAGTTATTAAATCGTCTTTTTTAAAATTATTAAGAAACTTTAGAAGAAATAGAAAGGTATTTTCTATAATTATTATAAAAAGACTAATTATACTAAAGAAAACTATTTTAATCCTTATTTTAAAAAACCTCCTATTTAAATAAAATCTAAAGTTAATAAGAGTCCTCTTAAGGTTTCTAAAAAGAATTTAAGAGTTTAGAATTAATTAATATTACTTCAACGTAAAAGAAATAGTAAAAGGAATCTCTAGTAATATAACTAAAAGTCTTATATAACTTAATTCTAATACTAAAGAAATTTAAAAAAAAGAAGATAAAGATAATAATACCAAATTTAAAAATATAACTCTAACTTAACCTTCTCTTAAAAAACCTTTTACTAAAAGAACTCTAAATACCTTAATTTCTAAAAAGATTTAGTAAGTTAGAAGTTCTATTAAGTAGATTAAAACTCTTTTATTCTTTATTAATATTAAAACTACTATTCATATAGTTAAGAATTACAATCTTTTAATTAATAAAACTAAAGCTCTCTTACCTATTAAGTAGAAAAATACCAGAAGAATTATTTTAATTTTAAAAAACAATTTAAGAATTATTTTAAATAATATTAAATATCTTTTATATAATATTTATTATATACTACAACTAGGTATTCACTTATTAAATTAATCTAAATTCAACTTACTAAGAATATTATCTATCTTCTTTAATCAACCTATACTATATAATATTAAATAGGATAAATCCTTACTTCTAGAAATTAAAATTAATAACTTCTATAAATTTGGAATCCCTAATCAATTAAAGTAAGTAGTTCTTCATACTAATATTACCAATATTAATAACTTGAAACTATAGTATAATAGAATAAGCTATACTAGTAATATTATTAAGTTAATTGAGAATATAATAAATAATATTAATTCTAAATATTTAAAAAGTAATAAACTATTTATTTATAAAACTTATCTTAAAAGTAAGTTTACTAATAAGGTTAATCGAGATTTAAATACTTTTAAGAAGTTTAAATATTTTAATTATATTAATTTAGATTTATATAGACCTATTTTACTAGAGATTTATAATTACTATAAATACTTTATCTTATTTATAGATAAGTGTAATAGATTTATCTAGGGAAAGCTGTTAAGAAGTAAAAGCTTTAAAGAAGGTATTTCAACTTTTAAAGAACTTATTAATATAATTAATAATAATAATAGTAATAAGAGAATTAAGGAAGTTAATATAGATAGTAGCTTTGAGGTTTCTAATAATAGAATAAGAATTATTTGTCTTAATAATAGTATTATTTATAATATGAAACTATTTAATACTTATAAGCCTAATAGTTTAATTAAGAAGACTATAAGAGTTATAATTAGTAAGATTAAAACTTTTCTCTATAACTCTAGTTTGTCTTTATATTTTTAGAAGTTAGTTATTTTAACTTCTATCTATATTTATAATAGAAAACCTTATTCTTCTATCAAATTTAAGATTCTATATAAATTAAAGAATATAAAGAAACCTTTTATTAATAATATCAAAATTCAAAATAGTATCTATTACTATAAGGTTAGAAATAAGTATTCTAAGAAGTTTAATTTAAAAATAAAAAAGAGTATTATAATTACCTATAGTTATAATATTTATTTAGTTTAGGACTTTTAAGTTTGTAATACTATTTAGTCTAAAGATATAAATATTCTCAAGAATTGATTTAATTTTCAATTAAAAGAAGAGTCTTCTATTTTTGATAATATTATAACTACGAAGTCTAGTCAACTTAATAAAAAGAATAAATCTAGTAAACTTAATTCTAATAATTCTTTTTGAAATCTAGTTGTTATTAAGTCTGATAGAGTTTATAACTCTACTACAAATATTAGTTATTTTCTTCCTCTTAATAAAATTAATAATAGTAAGAATAATTTAGATCTTTCTCCTAATAAGGAATTCAATAGTTCTTTTTATAATTCGTCCTAATAAGATTATAAATAGTAATAAGAACTTTAATAAAAAGTCTACTATATCTATAGAGATTCTTTTTATAAGTTTAAAAATTACAAAAACTATAAATAGTATTTATATAAAAAAAGTATATTCCTTATGGTTAAAAATTATTCTTCTTTAGTTCTTTATATTAATTATAACTAATATAATTATAATAATAACTTATTTATTAATAAATATAGTAATTTCTATTCTACTAAGTATAGACTATTAGTTAATACTTTAGATAAACTTACTATTTTTTCAAAAGCTATAAGTTTTCAGTTTAATAATAATTGGATTTAAGTTATAAATAAAGAGGTTAAGCCTATTAAGTCTAAAGAAGTTTGGATTATTATACTACTACTTAATATTTCTTTTATTAAAAAGAATAATATTAATATATTAAGGAGTAGATAGATTTATAAAATAAAACCTAATAATTAGGATTCTAGTAATCCTATATGTAAAACTAGATAGATTACTTAAGGTTTAAATTAGTACTTTAATCTTAACTATTTAGAAACTTTTAATACTACCTATAGGTTTAAAAGTTATAGATATATAATAATTATATCTATTTATTATAGCTGGAGTTTAATTTAATATGATATTACTACTACATTTATTTATATAAAAGTAGATAAAAAGATATATATTAAATTACCTACTAGTTATATCTATAATAAAGATTCTAAAAGTTTGGTTTATAGTACTAATTATAAGAATTAGCTTTTTACTTATTTATTAAATCAGGCTTTATATAAATTAAAATAAAGCTTTAAGCTTTAGTATCTATATTTTAAATCTATTTTATATAAGATTAATTTGAAAGTATTTCCTTATAATAAAGGAATATTTATACTTAATATTACTTTTAATAAAAGTATATATTTAGCTTTTTTAATATATTATATTAATAATATAGTATTAAGAGCTAACATTTCTACTATTTTAGAGTATATTTATAGTAGTTTTGAAAAAAATATAAAAATCTAAGATTTAGAAGAACTTAATACCTTTTTAAATTATAATTTAATTATTAATTATAAGAATGAAAGTGTGGAAATAAATTAGTTTAAATATACTAATAAACTTCTTACTAAGTTTAATAAAAAGAATATATATAGTTTTAATATTCTAATAGATAATAAAGCTAAATCTTTTATTAATAAGAATTACACTATTAAAGAAGAGATATTAAAATATTAAAAAGAAATAGGAGCTTTATTATATTTAACTTTAAAAATTACCTTAGATATTATTATAATTATTACTATTTACTTTCAATTTTCTTCAAATCTTTCTAAAGAATATTTTATTATTTTTAATAGGATATAGGGTTACTTAAAAAAGAACTTTAATTACAAGTGAATTAATAATTGTAATAATATTAATCCTTTTAATTTATTTAGGTTTATAGACTCAGATTAAACTAGAGATAGTAATACTCGAAAATCTACTTTAGCTTATATATTTTACTTAGACTTATATAATATTATAAATTATAGCTTAACTAAGTAAAAAGTAATAGTTTTATCTACTTATAAAGCTAAATATATAGTTCTGATAGATACTATTAAAAAAGCTATTTACTTATATAATAATTATAACTTTATTACTAGAACTTTAGAATTCAGAACTATTAATAAGCTAATTATCTTTATAGATAATTAATTAGCTAAAGAACTTACTAAAAATACTAAATTCTATAAAGAAACTGAGTATATCAATATTTATTATTATTATATTAGAAATCTTATTTAAAATAATTAGATTAATTTCTATTATATAAATATAGATAATAATATAGCTAATCTTTTAATAAAGCCTTTAGGCTAAGTTAAATTTAATAATATTTTTAAGAAGATTTTATAGAATAATTTTAATATTTAACCTTCTTATAAAAGAAATAGTTTTAATAGTCTATTTTCTAGGTATTAATCTATTCTTTCAACATTTTACTAGTTTTAGGTTTCTCTGATTTTTCCTAATTTTATCTACTTTATTTTGAAGTTCTTTCCTTTAAACCTTTCTAGGTTCTAGGTTTTTCAGATTTTAATCCTTTCTAAAGATTTTTCTCTATTTTTCCTATATAAGTTTTAGAGTTTTTATTGCTTTTTAACTTATAAAAGATTTATTTATCTTATATATCTTAAAGGGGGATATTAGAGTTCTAGCTATTTAACTATTATTTATATTTATCCTAATAACCTATTTTAGGTATTTAAAGATTTAAATATTCTCTTTTACTCTTATAACCCTATATTTTCTATTGATTATAGAAAATTAATTATTAGAATTAAGGTTATATTATCTTAATTATTTATATTCCAAGTTAATCAAACTATAATATTAGATTATTTAGTAAATAGATTACTTAGTAGCCTAAGTATAATAGAGCTGAAGCCTCTATATAATATAAGGTTAACTTTTCTGAAAATAAATTCTACTTAAATATTAATACTATAAAGCTTCCTACTTCCTATAGAATCCGAACTTCTCAGTATTATTACTATTTATATCAATATTAGCACTATTTTCCAGATATCATTCTAAATGATTTATTCTTTAATAATTAAGAGTTATTAACTCCCCTTAACCTTTTACTAGTTACCTATTACTAGTTTAACAGATTTAAAGAAAATTGAGAGTAGGTAGTAGTAGCTAGAGTAATATCTAGCTTAATCTTTAAAACTAAATATAATAAAGCTTCTACTTTCTTTAATATTCTAATATTTCTTCTTTAGTAGTATTATTTTTATTAATAAAGAACTTAGCTTTATTATTTATTAGAATATGGAAACTATAGATATCCTTTTTATTAAACTTGGTAAGAATTTTATTAGTATATTTAAACTAATCTATTTCTAGATTTTTATCCTTATAGTTAATAATTAAATCATTACTTAAAAAGGTATTAGACCTTTATAGATTTTAGATCTTTACATCTTTTTTAAGATTAGTATTAATATATTCTAAAGTAGTAGAACTATTCGTTCTTAATAGTATATTGTTAATATGATATATTAAAATAGCTAAATATTCATTTTTATGAAGAGTAATATTAAGTATGAATATTCCTTTATTATAGGGAGATATTTTAAAATTAACTTTATATAAGATAGATTTAAAGTATCAATATTAGAGTCTAGAGCTTCATTTCAACTTATATAAAACCTTGTTTAATAAATAAATAAAAGGTGAATTCTTATAGTTAGTACTATAAATTAGACCTTTAGAATTTCTATTATAGATATAGCTAGTAGGTAATTTGATATATATCTTTTTATCTATTTTTATATAAATAAATATAGTAGTAATATTCTATTGAATCAAAATCTAGTTATAATAAATAGATATAATTAATATATATTTATAACTTTTAGGCTAATAAGTAGTACTAAAGGCTTCTAAATATTGAATACTGAAATATTAGTTGGAATTCTAAGTAACTTATTTAGCTTTATATATAGGATTACTAGGATTCTAATTATTAGGTTTTATTTTATAAATCTATCTACTTTTTAATATATTAATACTATTCTCTTTAATAAAAGAAATATTTAATAGTAGTATAGTAGTCTAAAGTTCTATAGACTTAATAGATTTAACTTCTTTATTCATAGTTTAAATCTAATCATTATTGAATTGAAAACTTATAGCATTCAAAAGAGTAGTTAGTTTGTCTAGACTGTTGATTGATAAAATATATTTAGTAGAATCAAAACTACTATATTTATTAATAAATAAGTTATCATTATAATTATATTAATTATAATTAGTATCAAGGACCAAAGAAGGATATTGTTTAATTATAAAGAGTATTTTCTTTTTTATGAATACTATTTATAGCCTTTTTAACTTTTAGACTTAAAATTGAAATCTCTATAGATATAGTAGATCTTTTATTAAAGTTCTTAACACTATTTATAATCCTATTAGGATGGATTATAGAAAAGCTACTTAGTTCCTTATTAGGAGAAAGATTTGAATTACTATTATTATTATTATTATTATTATTAATTTTCTTATGAGGAAGAGAATAACTAGTATTTTTAGTAGACTTGTGAATTCTACTAGACTTCATAATAATTTGATTCTAAGAAGAATTATTAGAATTAAATTAGTTAGACTTATTTTTGTTATTAAGTTGATTAGACTTAGTAGTTATAGTATTATTTAAGATAGATAATTCTTTTTCTTATTGAGAATTAAATTGGTTTTTAAGAATATTGATATTTCTAGACTAAATAGTATTATAGGCTTGAAGATTCCAGATTAAATAGGTATTATAACCATAAGTAACTAACTATAGTATCTTTTTTTACTTTTAGATCAAGTTTCTTGGAGTACTTGTTTTTATATTTATAGTAATAGATATTGCCTTAAATTCTTATATTATTAATAAAAAGTTTCTTTCTATTTTTCAACTCATATAGAGTTTTAAACTTAATAGAAGAACAAGGCGTTTTAGTATAAATATAGATAGAAGTTAATATAGCTAACTTCTAAAAGTATAAAGGCAAACTAGAGTTATAGAGAAAGGGTCCAGCCTTTTTATTATAGTTCTTATAGTTTTTTTAATTAGACTATTAGGCTTATAAGTATAAAGTAGTCTAATATTATAAATAATATTATTATTAACATAAATAATCTTTATTCTATTATTAGAGAACTTAAGGTTACTATTTGTATTAACTTTTTTAATTCTCTTATTATTATTACTATTATTATTATTAGTTGTATCAATAGATTCTTTAAAAGCTTAAGTAATTTCTTTAGGAATTTTACTTCTTAATAACTTTCTTTAGATAAATCTATTATATTTATCTATAAATAAGATGAAGTATTTATAGTAATTATAAGTCTTGAGTGAAATAGGTTTATATAAGTATAAATTAATATAATCAAGATATTTAAATTTCTTAAAAGTATTTGAATTTCTATTAACTTTATTAGTGAACTTATTGTTAAAATAGGTTTTATAAGTAGGTAGTTTATTAACTCTAAAATACTTATAATTAATATTATTTTTAATATTCTTAATTAGCTTAATAACATTATTTATATACCTTAATCTCTTATATTATAGTTTTAAGTTATCAATATTAGTAATATTAATATAAAGAACTAAATGCTTAGGTTAAATAGGGATTTCAAATTTATAGAAGTTATTAACTTTAGTTCTTATAAGTAAGAATCTATCTTTCTTAATATTATATAGCATAGGTTTATTAGAAAGAATAGATAATATTCCTATTGAGTCAAATTTAGACTGATTGAATAGATCGATATTTAGTTGTAGTATATAATAAATATTATATAAAAGATATTTAATATTATTTAAGATACTTCTTAAACTACTTTTTATTGTTCAAGTAATCTCTTTAGTATTCTTATATTTAATAGGTAAAAAAAGCTTAGTTTTATCAATTAAAAGGTTGTAATTTATACCTATATAAGTACTAGTCTTAATATTAATAAAGAATAAAATAGTTTTAATTTATTTAATAGAATTCTTAATTTACTGAATCTTTTTAGAGATTAAAATATCTAGAGGTTTTCTAGTAAAAGCCTTTTTAAGAGAAGATTGAATTAGAATTATATTTTCAAATTTAATATTTTCTTCTTATCTTTTTCTTCTTCTTCTTTAGTACTAGAATTAAGTTGTATAAGATTTCTAGTTATATTACTACAGATTTCTTTAATTGTTTCTTTTTCAGTTAAAATAATATTAATCAACTTTGAATTATTAGTTTTATTTTTTTATTTTCTTCTTTTCTATAGATTTAGGATGATTGTTATTAATCTTAGATTTTATTTAAATAGGAGCCTTTTTAGGATAAAGATTGAAATAGTTTTTTTTTAGTACAATTAGTTTCTTTATAGTAGTTATAGAAAATACCTTTCTATTTCTTCTAGGGTTTCTTAATAGCTTTAGGAGAAGACTATTTAATAAGTTTATTCTTAAAGCTTTTTTTAATTATGTAATTAACTAAAGAAGTCTGAATATTCTTTTTAAATTTATCTACTAAATTAGAAAATAAGGAGTTTAACTTATAAGAGTGTTTATTAGATTTAAGGTTTTAAGTAAACGAAGTAATAAAATTTCTCTAAATTTTGTCTATACTATTTAGAATATAAATAATGATAATTTAGTTATGTAGTTTGATTTTGTTATAAGAGAGGTTATTAATAAGTTTTTTTTTATTTTGTTTAGATATTTGTCTATGGATTTTAACTTATTAAGAGTAATAATGAAGAGTCTTTTATAGGGGAGAAACTTATCAAAAAACCAGTTAGTCTATAGAGTCTTTTTAAATAATTCACTATATAAAAGGTATTAGTATTAGTTTTGATAATCTTTAAAAGACTATTTTTTTACTTTAATTATTTATAATTGAGAGTTTTATTATACTTATTAGTATTAGTTTTAATAATAGGTTTAGTTAAATCTATAAGAATACTTTTACTAATAAGTAAGGTTTTCATGTAAATAGATTAAATATTATAGTTCTGAGTTCTTTTTAATTTAGGAATAAAGTAGGACTTAGAGTTATGTATATTTTTAAATAAAACTTTAATAAAGTAAAGTAGTTATTTAATGAAGAATTAACTTAGATTTTAAAGTAAAATTAAAATACTTAGGGCCTAATTTCAGTAAATCATTCTTAGGTAAACAATTAAAAATGATATGGCTTAATAGTTGATTAATAGATTAATAGTTTTATAGCTTATAGTAGTCTAGGATTAAAATCTTATGAGAGATATTCTGTTATAAAAGTTAGAAATGACTTGAAGTTTTAATTTATAAAGGTTTCAGTAGACTTAGATTCTAATTCATAAAAGCTTTCATAGATTTAAGATCCTAATTTATAAAGGTTTTAATAGACTTAAGATTTTAATTTATAAAAGCTTTAGTAGATTCAACAGTTAGTTTTTAAAACGTCTTAATAGATTTAAAGTTTAAGAGATTTTTAATTTCTACTATTCAACTGTTTCTTTTATTAGTCTAGTAGTAAGTTTATTATTCTAATTAGTATAATGTCTATATAGATTTATTTAGTATTAAATTAATTAATTAATAAGGAGAGTTAATTAGTAAGTTAAAATAAGTATAAAAGAAATACGTTGTAGAGTTTTATAAAAGTAGTTAAGAGAGGTTTTATATAGATAGATAAATATAGAGAAGTTTAGAGTTAGTTAGTATAGTTTCTAGTATATTGTGAATAAGTATTAATAAAGATATAGATATTAATATTAATAAGAAGTATACATAGGAATATAAGATAAAGAGAGAAGTTAATATAAAGCTAGGTTTGTAATTTTTAAATTAGTAATAAGTAATTAGTAAAAGATTAAAAGGAATTAATAATTCTTAATTATTAAAGAATGAGCTATTTAGAATAATATCTAAAAATAGTATTAATATTAATATAAATAGTAATAATAATAAGAAGTTTTAGTTCTATAAGAAGTGGGGAATTTTATAGTATTAATATCTAAATAGAGTTTATCTTTAAAAAGGTTAACCTTACGTTATATAGAGCCTTTAGCTCTGTTATACTTAGGCTACTAGGTGGTCTGTCTATTGAATGTTCTAATATTATAGCTTGATTAATTTGGAGTATAAATAATTAAAATAGTATAACTTTAACTCTAATAATTGATTTTCTATAATAAATAGAAAATATAGCATTATAAGAGTAATAGAGAATACTTAAGCCTTTAAATATTTAAAATGGGTTATTAGGATTAATATGAGTAATAGCTAAATAGCTAGAATTCTAATACTATTTATTAAATATAGTAATTTATAAGATAATTAGATACTTTTCTTTTTAATATCTATAAGGTGTTTATTAATTATAATATTTAGAATAATCTTACTAAAGTTTCATCTAATATACTAATAGCTTTATTTATCATAGTTATAACTAGATACTTCTATATTTACTTTATAATTATTCTTTTATAGATAGATATATAAGTTCTAAAGAGATTTCAATTTTATTATAAGGATTATAGAAGAGTAATAGATTATAGAATATCTAACCCTTAGTATTCTATTTTATTTTATACTTAAGAGGTTTATAGAAACTTTTAATTCGATAACCTTAATAGTTATATTTAGTTATATATCAAGCTCTAGTTTTAATAAAGTTTTCTTTATATAAATTATTATTATAAGGTCTTCTATTACTATAGGACTTAATATTAGAACTAGAGATATAATTATTTCTAATAATAACGTATTTTATTACTATTTTAACTTATTATAAGCTAGTATTAGTATGAATACTATTATTAGGTAAAATGTATAGTTAAATTTATATATAGAGTAAAGAGCTTAGATATTGTTTTAAATATAGAGCAGAAGTAACTAAATAAACTATCATTAAATATTACTTTTCAAAGTCTTTTATTTAATTTCAATACTACTAGCTTTTTAACTATTAGATACCTATAATTTATTATATTTAAATAAATAGTTAACCTTTCTATAATTCCTCAACTTCTATTAAGTAAATTAGTAATAATATACTTCAATAGTATTTTTCTAATTACTATACTTAAAATAATTCACATACTTATACCTCTTAGTATTATAATATTTTATATAGTTTTATATAATACGTCCTTTTTACCCTATTTAATAGACCTAAATCACCTTAGCATTATATTTAATAATATTGATAATTAGCTATATTCAAGTAAAAGAATTATGCTAATTCTTTAGGGATAAAGGCATCTATAAGTACTCTTTAATAAAACGATAATATTTATTTCTATATACCTTATAGAAATGGAAATATAAGAATTCTACTATCTTTTTAAATATCTAGTTATTATATACTTTTATAATATCTTTAAAAAGGTGAGATATCTCGTTGAATATTATATTCTTAAGGTATTAAAGAAGTATTATCACTAGTTCTAAATATTTAGTATAGTTCTTCTATACTTTTATTTTACTATTTATAGTAATACTAGATTTAATTTTAAGGTTATGATTGAAACTCTCTATACTAATAGTTATTTTATACTTCATATTATTAATATCATAATAGTATCTAATACTATTCAACCTTTATTAAATATCTTAGTAAGAATAATATAAAAAGTCCTCAAAGTATATTTGATTGATATATATTAAGACCTTCTTAATTTTATTCCTACTTGTATTCGTATAATATTTCAATCTCAAGACTTTAGATTAAAAGTAAAAGTAATAGGACTAATAGTTCGTATTATTCCTATTAAAATATTATTCAATAATATCAATAAGATTAAATACTACTATATATTTCTCCATTATATATATAAGATTTATTATAATAAAGAATTAACTACCACTTAGAAGATAACCCTTTAAGTAGTACATAAGGCAATTAACAATACTATTACATTAAATAGTCTTATATTTATTCTACTTATTCTCCAAGCCAACTCTTATTTTATAGAAGATTGAGTTCTCTCTCTAGATATTATTACCCAGATTTATGTTATATAGAATACTATAGAGGAAATATATTAAAGATATATTAAATTGATTTTTGATATTATTTTTGTAATATTTAATAGCTTGAATACTTTCTATATTATGACCTTTTTATTTTAATTCTTTATATATATATAATAAGAGAAAAGTAGCGAATAAGACCTATACTACTTCTTTATTATTTATAGTAAAATATATATTCTCAAACTTATCTATAATCTCTAAAAGCTTAGATCTATAGCTATAAACCTATACTTTAGAGATTTTCTTTATATTTAATAAAACAATTTATATCCTCTTCAATTATGATAAGAGATATCTTTGTTTAAAATATGTGAAGTATTGAGAAAGGAATACAAAGTACTAAAGAAGTAAATATGACTTTATAATCCTAAGGAGTAATACGTATTTTATTTATTATTGTTCCTAAAAGTATTAATATTCTATAAGTACTATAAAATACTTAAGTAATTATTATAATTTGGAATACTTCCAGAAATAACTTGGTATTTCAAGATATTAATAGTATTTTAACTCTGAATCTTATAATTCCTAATTCTAATATAAAATTTATTTTTCAGAAGACTACTTTACTAATTAGAAACTTCTAATTACTAGGTTTTGTATCAATAATTAAAAAAGAATTAAAAGTAGTAAATAATATAATAATACTCTTAAGACTATAAATATTAACTCTACATTCTATCCTTTAGTTTATATAAAGCTTAAATAGTATTTCTATAGTAATAATAAATCTATATTTCTATATAACTATTACAAACTTATTTATAGCTATTCCTAAGCCTTTAAATATATAGCGAATACTATAAAATACTTCTACTATAGAAAATAACAATTTCTTACCCTTTTAAATAGTTAGCAACATATTATTTGAATTATAAATATTTCAGATCAGATTAAAAACTTCACATTTTATATCTTATTAGTATATAGTTAATTTATTATATTAAGAATTCAATTATAAATCTTATTTTGTGATATATATTATTACTAAAAAGTAGTTAGATATAATACTAATAGTTAGTTTTAATACAGAGAATATTATTATAATATTTAGATTATTATTCGAAAGATTAATTAAAAAAGAAACCTAAGAGTATTATTACTGAGACTCTTAAAAAGAGTATATAGTATAATTCTATTCTTTATAAGAATTATAAAGGTTTTAAGTTTGATATTATTAATTGAATTATAAATACTAATACTAATAAAGTATATGAGACGTTAAGACTTATAATCTGATGTTTACAAATAATAATAAGTTTGAAATACTAATATAATTACTAATAGTTTAATAGAATAGCTAATATTTAGTTTTAGCTAAAGCTGTAGTTCTCTTCTATTATTATAGTATAATAATATAGTTTTATAATATGATGTAAATTTACTATTTAAGTTAGAATAGAGCTTATAAAATATATTATTCTTAAACCACTTTTGTACTTTAAAGAGTAGTATCCCTTAGGCTTTATGATAATTATTATTAAATTTCTATATAGCATTATTGAAACTAGTATTTATCAATAAGTAACTTATTTTAGATATTATAAAGAGTAGTTGTAAATAGGAGTATTATAATATAACCTATATTTTCTCATCTTATATTTCAAAATCAATACCTTTAGCTTTATAAGTATACAAACTAATAATACTTTCAACTTCTTAAATACTAGCTTTTTATATTATAAGGATAAAAGGTTCTATAAAGCCTTATTTTAAATTCAACTTACAATAGGCTTCTTTGAAGTAATACTATCAATGTTTAATAGAAGTATCTTAGTACTTAATAGTAATATCTTCTATTTATATTAAAAGCATTAAGAGCAAAAGCTAATTCTTATTAATATATATATATATATATATATATATATAATACTTAAGTTATTAAGTAAGTATATAATTAATAATATATATATATATATATA
>AMCV02000003.1:597162-610969 GCA_000350065.2 Colletotrichum orbiculare MAFF 240422
AAAAATAATACTCTTAGTCTTATAAATATATAAATAATAATACTTTTAACCTCTTAAATACTATTTTTTTATTTTGTAAAAATAAAGAGTTTTAAAAAGCTTTATTTATAGTTAAACTTAAGATAGTCTTCTTAAAAGTAATACTATTAATATTCAATAGAAACATCTTATTACTTATTAGTAATACTTTCTATTTATACTAAAAGTATTAAGAATAAAATCTTACCATTATTAATATATATATAATGCTTAAAGTATTTAGAAAGATATCATCGGGTTAAATATAGTACTAAAATAGCTAAAGCCGTAGTAATAGATAGCTAAGCAGTCGACCTACTTATTTAAACTAATAAGAATAGAAGGATTATTATATAGATTTATCCCTATAGTATGTAGTATAAATATATATACATTATAATCTAAATATAGATATTATAAATAGAAGTAACTAGTTACATACTATTTATATAATCAATTAACTCTCATATTTACTAATTATAAACTAATACTAATTAGTAGTATTCTACTACTACTAATACTATTTACTACTATTGAATTATAGATTAATAAAGAATAATCTAAAGAGATGGAATTATAATACTTCTTAAGAGAGTCTCTAAATATTTATATAGTAAAGATAAATAAACTAAAAGTTATTATAACTATCTACTATCTTAAGATACTATTATAACCTCTAAAAGTCTATATAATTAAAATAGAGAAGGAAGGCAAATTTATAATAACCAATTAACTTAATATTTTTTATATCTATTATATAATAAACTAATAACCTAGATCTCTACTAATTTATTAAAATAAAAGTATAATAATAAATATAATAAGATTAATATAAATAAGAGAAAAGAATCTATAGTAAATTGCTATTCCTTACTACTATTCCCTAATATCCTATATATATTCAGTAGATAGAAAGATAAAAAGAAATCAACTTAATAATTATAATATTACAACAGACTTTCTCTAAATAATAATAATAATAACCTAAGAGTTATAAGCAATCCAAATTTTGTTATTTAATCTTTAGTAATTAAATTAATTATAAATATTATACTAATAAGAAAAAGAATTTTAAAGAAGAAGCTTTATTTTATGTGATAAGGAGATCCTAAGAGGTAATGTAGAAGAACTAGTAATATAAAATAAATATGAGTACTTCTTATACTTCTTCTTAAGTATTTTATAAGTAATTATAATAGTTATTTTATAAGGATATCTAGAGACCTAGTAAGTTCGTAATATTATAATAAATAATACTAAAGTTAAAAGTATTATAAAACTATTATCTACTACTCCCTTTCCTAAGTATTTCCTAAGTATTTACTTCCCTAAGTATTTACTTATATATTAGTAATATAAGAAGACTAATTAATATTACTTATTAAAGAATATAAGAAGAACTAAATAGATACTAAAATATATAACTATTTAACTAAATATAATTACTAAAAAGAAGATTAAGGGGAGAAAAACCCTTAATAGCTAATAATAATACTTAAAGTATAAGGAAGAAGGATAACTATAAGAAATAGTATAAAAGAAGAAGATATATATTAAGAAGAAGAAATAGGTATAACTACTTATTTAATAAGTATAATAATCCTTATTTTTAAATTTACTTTCAATAGTATACTAAGAGAAGGTATTATTCTATATTTTAATAGATATATATAATAATAACTTATAGTACTTATTTTTTATCCCTTATTATTTCTATCTACTACTAGTAGTATATTTAGAAAGCTATAATATATAATTATAAATAAAAGGATTAACTTAATAATTATAATAACTTCTTCCCTAGTTCTAATTAATAATATCATCTTATATATATTCTTAAGTATGTTATTAAGTATAATAATTAGATAGAAGTTTATTTTAAGAGATTATTAAGAATATATTAAAAGTTTAGATTAAAGGATATATATAAGGTTTTATTAGAAGGAGACTTCTACTTAGTAGTTATAGTTTATCTAATAAGTATATATATTTCTAAAGCTATAGCTTTTAAAGAAATATTTATAATTAAAATAAAGTAAAACTGTACTAATTCTAAATATTCTCCTAATCTATTATTTTAAACTATATTTTCTCTATTAAATCTTATTCATCATTCTAGAGAGATATAGAATAATTAGAGTATAATAATTCTTATTAATAAGTATAAGAAAATATTCTAATAAATTAGAATAAAGATATTAATTAGTATATATTAAAAGGTTATATTTAAATAATAAAGAGAATAAGTTATACTTTTCAATAGAAATATAAGTATTAATAATATATATATCTATTATTATATATAGATATAAAAGGAATAAGACTTCTATTTTAAAGACTTATAAGATACTTACTAAAGAATTTTCGAAAACTAAGAAGAAGTATATTTTAATATAATAAAGAAAGAAGTATTATAATTACTTAAGAATTATGTTACTAATAGAAGAATATACTTCCCTATAAGTAAAGAGGTTATACAAGAGAAGTTAATAGAAGTATTTAATAAAGATATATTAATCTAATAGATAATAGGAAGTCTTAAAGCTAACTAGAAGGACTATTATTATTTGAAATAGAAAATTGAGAAGAATTTAAAATATATTAAATAACTTTTAAAAGTTAGAAAGCTTATTCCTATTAAGAAATAATGACTTTTTATATTAGAAAGCTTAAGAATAGAAATAATTCTAATATAAATAATACTATTAATATTTACTATTAGGAGTGTATTAATACTAAGTTTATAATTAGTTAAACTAAATACCGAGAAAACTATACCTATATAAAGCTTTATTATAAGGAATAGTTTTAATTATAAAACGTAATAATAAGTAGGATTATAGAAACCCCCAAGACTTTATATATATTTTAAGAGAAGCTATTCAATATTTCTAAGATAATATATTATTCTTATCTAATTTTATAAGAAGGTTAAAGTATTATTTAGTAATATATATTAGTTAAGTAATAAATATTTAAATAAGAATTCTAGTATCTTTAAGAATAAGATATAGATATTAACTACTAAATATATTAATTATAACATTAATTAGGATTCTATAGGAGGAATATCTAATAGTATATTAACTAAATAAATATATATATATTATAAGATTTTAGTTATATTAATCTAAAATAACTTCTTAGTTATCTACATAGTTATTATTATTAGGAATAAATTTCAAACCCCTATAGCTTATTATAATTATTATAAGGAATAGAAGAATATGAATTTTAAGATATTTACTAAAGATTAGAATTATATTAATATAGTTGAAGTATTCAAAGTAACAATAATAAAGATTAATTTATTTAGATATATCTATTTAAATCCTTGAGAACTATAAGAAAAGGTTAATAAAAAGATATATATAATTATATATTAAATATATAATATAATTAATATCTTCTTTAATATTATTAATAAGGTAAAACTGACTATTTATAAGTTATATAAATAAATTATAAAGATCCTTAGAAGTTAATAATAATAGTTTAAATACAAAAGTAATTATCTTACAAATTATAATTAATTTCTAGCTAACTATATATGTAATAGCTAAAGGTATAATGAATACTTTAACTATTAATAATTATATTAACTTCTTTATTAATAAGGTAATAGTAATGATTTAAAATTATTTTATGAGAGATCTTAAGGTAAGGATATATATAGTAAGTACTAAATATATATAAAACTAGTAATAGAATACTAATTAATAAAATACATTAATAAGGAATATAAGATAATGGTATTATACTTTAAGAAGGCATTTATTATTAATATAGAATTAGTAATAGAAATTACTATATATTTTAATAATATTATACTAATAGAAATAACTATAGAAATATTATATAATTATATAAGTAAGATATTAGATAAAGATTTTATAATACTCTACTTTATAATAATAAGTAGTAAAAATAGAAGAGTTAATCTAGAGAAATATATAGAAATCTGTTAGAACTATCTTATTACTATTCTATAATAATAATAAAATTAGAAACCTTTCTAATTTTAAAGTTTTCTAAAGTTATATTTGACGGTATCTTCTTAGATATAGGAGTAAGAAGACTATTCATAAGAAGTATATCATGATTAAAAACCTTCTAGAGGATTATACTTAAGATCTAACTTAATAAGATTACTTTAAAAATAAATATAAGATTTAGAAATAGATAAAATATTATAAATTTTAATATAGCTTAAATATTTATAGTTTTTAGAAATATTAATTTTAATATTATATTAATAGTTATCCTATTTCTTTTTAATCTTCTTAATAGAGATTAGTTCTAGATTTATTTTAATAAGTTCAATAATAGAATTAAATAGAGAGGAGTATTTTTACTCATAGAGAGATATAACAAGTACTTATAATCCTTAATTGAAAAAGGTTCTTATAAAAAAACTATTAACCTTTTTATAGAAATAGAGATATAATAACTTTATAAGAGATTTAATTATTTTAATATCTAAAGGTTGAATAATATTTTCAATAGAATAAGCTAAATTATAACTACTAATAAGATTAAAATAATTATAAGCAACTACTACTAATACTAAGTAAATAATAAGATATTATATTAAATTTAATATAACTTTAAAAATAATCAACGTTTAATATAAAGATTATTTTTAATATTATATGTCTTAATAGTAATAAGCTTATACTATATATAATTAATATATAAATAGTATTTATAGTTATAAAGTTTATAAAAAGTATTTCTATAGAGAATATATAATATATATTAAGACTATATCAAATTAAAATATACTATGGCGTTTTATATAGAATTATTATTAATATAAGATATAATTTTACTATTGAAAACTTTAAGAGAAAGATTAATAACATAAATAGTAAAATAAAGATTATATTAATTCAAGCTGATCATAATATTAATAAGGTTAAATAGTATTATATCCTACTATAGAAAACTTATAAAGCTATATATAATAAAATACTCTAAAATACTATTAAAATAGTTAATAATACTAATAGTTTTAATAGTTTTATATTGATTCTACTTATCTTTAGAGTATACTTATATCTTAATATAATATTACTATTATTTCTAAATATAATAAAATATATAGTAATTATCTATAAAGTAATAGAAGAAGTATATAAAATCTATATATAATATTCAATCTAAGATATCCTAAGTATATACAATAATTCTTCTATAATATCTATCTACTAATTCTTATTATAATTAGATATATATATCTATTAGGAGTACTAAAGCTAGATTGAACCTTTTAAATTTGTCTTAATTAATAGGGAGATATCCATTATAGAAATAGAGGGAAAGCTTAATACTTTCTAACTAATAATAGTTAAATTATATTACTAATCTTACGTTAAAAAGAATAACAATAATAATTTTTATAATAATAAAGTTAAAAGAAAGGTTCTACTTAAAGAGATAATTATAGTAATAATACTTAAAGAAAAGCTGAAGTAATAAGGATAAATATATAAGAATAATATTTTTATTATGGAAACTAGTCTTTTTAATACTATATATATTCTAATATTTATTTTATACTAAAAGAAGTAGAATTACTAACTAAAATTACTAATTTCTACTAATATAATCTTATTATAATACTAGATAAAGTTTTGGAAAAGTTGTATATTATAAAATAAAAAGCCCTTTTAGTAAGAAAAGTACTATATTTTGAATATTTTAATATTTAAAAATATAAATAAATAAGGATCTTTAGCTTTAGATTTATTAATAAGATTAAAAGTACTAATAATATATTATATAAGAAGTTATAGTTAATTATTAAGAGATTTAATAATTAGAAGAAAACTAATATCTTTATATAATTATATCGGTTCATCCGTTATAGGCTGCTATGCTATTGCGCTATTAGGTAAATAGTCAGCCTATATAGCTTATATATATTATATAGCTATACTAGCTATATAGCTATACAGGCTATATAGGTCCTATTTCTATATATATAGCTATACGCTATATAACATAAGAACAATAATAATAAATACCTAGAATACTAATTTGCACCTATATAGTAAGATTATATATAGTATATATTACCCTCTAGATAAATTAATACTAATCAATAGTTAACCCTTCTATTACTAATATACTATAGATTAGTAAGAAGTATCTAATAGAAGAAGTACTTATAATTCTTACTTATAGCTTATAAGTAAAAAGATTATAAGATTATTCTATTTAAATAGATATTTTAAATCTTCCTTACTTTAGAACTTTACTAGAAACCTCTAAATATACTAATTCTTTGTAAATAGCTACTATAAGAGGCTAATAATTATCCTTATTTAAATTAAACTTCTAAACTATATACTAACTTCTTATAAATAGTTGATATTAAGATATTAATAACTATACTTAATTTAATTCTAAAATAAAATACTTTCCAATAACTACTATTAAGAAGTTAATAACTACTTTTAATTTTTACTTATAAAAACATATTTAGTAAATATAATTCTTTCAAACTTTATAATCCTTCTCTAATCATTAGAGTTTATAATATCTCTAGTTTCTTATAAATACTTCAGACCTTCTCTAATCCCTACTAAGACTCTAAACCATATATTAAACCCCTTATAGATAGCTACTATTAAGATACTAACAACTATATTCAATATGACTTTAAAATAAAGTATTCTATATAGCTATACTAAGTTTAAGCCCTTAGTATAACTAAATAAAATATATTTAATAGATATATTTAAAAGCCTATATAGCCTCTTAAGACCTTCTATATAGCTTAGATAACTGTTTTCTCCTATAATTCTTAAGGCTCTATAGGAGTATATAGCTATACTAACCTCTTGAGGTATAACTTATAATAAGAACCTTTTCTTATAACTTCTAATAATAACTTTAGAGACTATTAGAAGGCATATAATATTAGTACCCTCTTAAAGTAATACTTCTATAGCTATTTGAAGCTTGAATAGAACTTTATATTCCTTTAAGTTCTAATATCTACTTAAAGAGATCCTAGTAATTAATATAACTTTTATAATTATATAGAAGAATAGATAAGTAATAGGTTTAGTAGTAAAGAAAGCTATTAAAAAAGATAGTATTTTATAGTTAGTTATTTAAACCTTCTATAATTAGATAATATCACTATAATATAAATAAAAAGTCGCTAGTATTAGTTTATTTATTATAAGCTGCTATATTATAACGCTATTAGGTAAATAGTCGGCCTATATAGCTTATATATACTATATAGCTATACTAGCTATATAGCTATATAGACTATATAAGCCCTATTTCTATATATATAGCTATATACTATATAATATAGGAACAATAATAATAAATAACTAGAATACCAATTTATACCAATACAGCAAGATCACATACAGCATGTATTACCCTCTGGATAAACCAACAAATTATTAATAATATAATAAGGTAGTTATTATTTTATACTAATACCATTAGTAATACTATATTCTAATACTCCTATAGAGATCTATTTTTATAATATTACTTAAGTATGTATATAAATAGAAATACTACTAAATTACTTTATCTTAATAAAACTACTTACTAGTTTATAATAGGTATATCTAGAAGGTATAATTATTATTATTATCTAATTATTATATAGCCTTATAGAATTAGATATATATTGATATTAGATATATATTAATATATAATAAATTTTAATTGTTATAAAGAGAAATTAGGAATAGAAACTTTATTATATAACTTATACCTTATGATCTCTAGAGTGAATAACCTATATTTTAATATTATAAGTATATAGATAGATAATATTCTTAACTTCCATTTATCTAAGTTTAATAATAAGGAAGAAGAAGAGCTTTAGTAAGTAAGATTTATAGTAAAGCTAAAGTTATTATTTATAAATAATAAGCTCCTTAGTTTTAATATAAATATAATAATTCTTAAAGATAGTAATAATATGACTTTTATTTAAAAAAGTTAAAAAAAGAAGATTAAACTTTTTAATTATACTTCTAGTAAAATGAATTTAAGGTATATTAAATAATAAATATAAGAAGTATATATAGTTTCTATATACTAATTAGAAATATTTTTTAATCTTTCTATTATAACTAAATACTAAGACTTAATAGAAAAAGATATTAAGAGACTTAGTAAGTATTTTATATTATAAAGAAATAACTTAAAATAAAGCTTAATATTTATTCCTATTAATATTAAAAAGATAAGGCTATATATCTTTATTAATAGATCTTTTATTAATAAGAAAAATATAATATCCTAATTAGAATTTATTATTATCTTAAGAGTAAAGAGAAATAATAAGAATGATAATATTTCTAAGCTTAAAAATAATATTATCTACTTTTCTTCTACTAAGTTGAAAAAGATTAGAGAAATATACTAGTTTTTAAAGTTTATAGTATAATTATAAGAATTGATATAAAATATATAATTTCTATTATTTTTAGATAAATAATTAGATATCTAAAGATACTAATAATATTAATAATAATTTATACTAATTCTTACTCTTTTTATAAATATCTCATTAAGTTAAACATTACTGAAGAGAAATACTTTATAATTAATATTATTATTTTCTAATAATTATATAAGTAAAAGGGGATCCTTAAGATCTATTAGATTAATAGTCAATATAACCTTATAAATAATATAACTAAGAGATCTAATAATTAAACTTTTAAAGGATTTATAATAATAAATAAAATAACAATATATAAGAATAAGTATAGCACAGAGTCTACTAGTTAGTTATATAGAGATTATATAAAGCCTAACCGCTCTATTTATATATATTTAAGTACTTCATTCTAGTTTGAATAGATTATACCTTTTAATAACCTATATTTAGACTATATATTATATTATTTATTTATTATAATTATAAGCCTAGGGATATTTAATTACCTTCTAAACTACTCTTAAGCAATAAATAGAAAAGAAATCCTTTTTAATCTATTATATTGGTTTTTTAACAAACTACTAAAAAATAGTATATTTAACTATTAGTAACTTTATTATAATAGTAAAGCTATCTAATAGTTCTAATTTTAACTATTAATATATTATATTATAATTCTATATAACTAGTTAAGATATTTAGAAATATGTTAATTTAGATATTAAACTAATTCTTAATATATTGAAACTAATTAATTTACTTAATTTTAATAAATAACTCGTCTGAGAAAATACTACTTAATAAATACCTAAAGATATTAAACTTTTTATTCTTTTAACTAAGGGTATTTTTAATTACTATATAATAAATCTTAAACTCTTAATAATTTGAAAATCTAATTATAAAGAAATAAAGAAATATTATAATATAATTTAGATATAAGTTAATACTATAGTTAATAATAGTTTTCTAATACCTATTAAAATAGAACTACTTAATAATAATAATATCTCCCTTTAAATTCTCCTAAGAGTTCTAAAATAGTAATATATTTAGAATAATTTAGTTATATAGTAATAAGTTAGAGTAGAATATAAGAAAATCCTTAAAAAAGCTAATTTAAATATTTTAAGTTTAGTATAATATAATAAGTAGTATACTATCTACTTTTAAGTAGTTATATATAAGATTCCTAAAATCTAGAGAATTCTTATTATTAAAAAGTAGTTTTAAGTATTTAGTTAATATATTTTATCTAATTAGGCTATAAAATCATTTGTATTATTAAAAGTCTTTAATCTATTTAAAATCACATACTTCTTAAGACCTTTTAAAAAAAGCTATACTTAGTAGTTAGTTCTTATCTTATTTACCCTATAGATACTACTAGTTCTAAGGAACTATTTAAATAGAAGAAACCTTAGGTAGTATGATATAATTAGTTAATATAATTACTAACAAATAGGGAAAGTATAAACCTATCTATTACAATTACTTCTTTAAAAGATTATAATTATATAATACTAATACTAACTAGCTAATAGTACCTATTGCTAGCTATTAATAGTTACTAGCTATAAGTAGTTAATAGTAGGAGCTAATAGCTAATAGTAGTTACTATACAGTTTACACAACTAGTAGAAACGCTAGTTATAATTACTTACTATAGGATTCAAACCTACTATTCTTATTATAACAATAAGAACTAGCTAGATGTTAAACTACTACGTCAAGCGGGAATCTAATTAAGCTATAACTTAATATTAAAATATTATTAAGAGAAGAATTCTAAATTTAAATATTAATAGTGTAATTAAATAAAGAGAGATCTTCTCTACTTTATCTTACACTAATAAAATCTTAATAAAAAGTTATAATAAAATACTATTTATATTAACTATTCTTATAAGAAAGTTAGATAAAATATCTCAGTTAAAATTAAAATATATATATAATTTTAAGAGTTACTTATACCTTCTAGAAGACTATAGATATATTAAATATACTATTATAAACTTATATATTAGATTCCTATATATTTAGATAATAATTACTATTTAAAATAGTATTATAAATAGAGTAAATAACTTAGAGCTTTATATTTTCCACTAGAAACTAATAATAAAAAGATAGCTTAATTCTAAGAGATATACTAATAAAGCTAAAGAGGTACCTTTAGATATCTTAAAAACTAAAATAACTCTTTTAAATAGTAAGTTAAGTAGTAGTAATTACTACCCTTCTAACTTAATATATATTAATATTAATTTTTTCTTTTTTAAGAAGTTAATTAAAATCCCCTTTAAAATCTTTTTAACTATTTAAAAACCTTACTTACTTTTAATAAATATAATATTTAATAGCTATAAAGCAATTTATATTATAAATTTAATAGACTTCTTTAAGAAGGAATCTTTTAAATTAAGTATTAGGATAGATATAGTTTAATATAGTTTAACTAACTTCCCTATAGTTAGATAAAGTAAATAGATAATTAGGAATATTTTTAATAGTCTAAATAAGAAGAATATATTAGACTTAATATTAGATAATATAGTTTATATTAAAAACTTCTATATTAATATTATCTTAGAAGTTCTACTTTTTAATAAAACTAAAATCTAATATATAAGTTTTAATTATATTCTTAGATTTAGCCTAATTAACTAATCTATTATTATAAGATAATTATTTAGAAAGTATAACTTTATATTCTTTAAATATAAGCTAGTTTTAAATTATTTTATAATTTATTTAAGTAGTTTAAGTATTATGATAGAAACTCTAAATATACTATTCTCTTAACTTTGCCTAAAGATAGTTCTCTTAGAAATATAATTAGATAATACCTATATATAGTACTTTTAAGTAAGATATTTTAGATAGAATATTCTTAAGTATTTAATTCTTAATACTTAAGGGGTAAAGATTATAGGATTAAGATAACTAGACTATTCTTATTATATAAAAACTTATTCTTAATAAATTATTTTTAGATGAACTTTAGAGTTATATTTAGTTTACTTATTTTACTATATTACTTAAAATATACTTAACTTTCTTAAGGCTTTTATAAGTAATTCTTAAATACTTATTATTAAGGATCAATTTTTAGGCTTTCTTTTTATATTTATATTACTTAATAAAATTTATAATTTAGTCTTTTAAATACTAAAAATATTTAAAAATTAGATAAAATAATAGAGAGGTCTTTTAATATATAAGATTTAATAGGATATTAAAAAAGCTATAATAGTAATTAATAGAGAAACTAGTTACTAAATATAAATAATAGAGTAAGAGATTAATTTTAAGTTATCTCTCTCTTATACTAAAAAACTAGTTAGAATAAGTAAGTATACTAGAAAAAAACTAATTACCTAAAGAATAAAAATACGAGAGGTTATAGGACTACTATTTAAATTCTAAATAGAATTAGTTTAAATAGTAGCTATACTATATAATATATTTCTAAATATTTAAAATAACTAGAGATTACTATATAAAATTAAAGAAGCCTAGTTTAAATAGTATTTTTATGAATAAGTATTAGAATATATTCTAAGTTTTTATTAAGACTTATAACTTTACTAAAGACAAATTCATACTTATAGATATTAAGTATACCTACTTAAGAAATATTATAAATAAAGTATTATAAAAAAATTATTTAAGGTTAAACCTAGGGGATATATTAGATACCTAGTAAGCTATATTCTAAATATTTATAATTTCTATAAGATCTAGATTCCTACCCTCTAGAAAGTTATCATTATTTAAAATATTAAATTTAATTAATAAAATTCTATTTAAAATAAGATTTATATAAAATACTTATAAAAGAAGTTATAAAACTACTAGTTAAATTAATTACTAAAAAAGATAAAACCCTTATTCTTAAAATATTTAGAGATTTTAGAATAATAAGAATACTTAAAAAAAGGCCTTTCTTCTACTAGTAGTCTTATTAATACTAGAAGTAGCTTAAGATATTAAATAAAGCCTGAAATTAGTTTTAAAAATTAATAAGAGGGGTTTAATTATATTTAAATTCATATTTAAACTATTAGGACTAATTTAAAACTCTAATTAAATTTAGCTAGAAGAAGTAATTCCTAGTAGTAGTTAGAGTTTAAGAAGTATACTAATAATTAGAAAACTAAATAATATACTTAAAATTAGAAATCTAGCTAGTTAAAAAGAGATACTTATTTTGAATAAATATAGAAGTAAATATTTTAAAACCCCTATTTAACTAACTTAAGGAAAACTAAAATATAGCTTTAAACTTCAACTAACAAAGATAGTAAATTTAACTACTTAGGAAATAGGCTAATAAAATAGGAGTAGATAATAATAATAACTTCAGCTAGAAATTAATATAAATAATTATATAATACTCTTAAAAGAATATAATAATAGTATTTTATACTTAATAGAATATAAATAAAATAGTTTTATTAGTACTTATTTATTTAATTAGTAATAAGGGCTTAATAAAAATAGTCTTAACTTATTAATAGTATTCCTTATTATTTAAAATATAGTATTAAAGAAGAAAGATCTTTCTACTAAAATTTAAATATATATTAATTAACTAATTATACTACTAAAAGCTTAGACAAATATTACTCATATATTAGAGTTACTATAAAAGTCTTTTATTAAAGTAGTAAGAATTAAAAATATAAAACTAAAAGAGAAGGATATTTAGTAAGAAATAGATCGCTAGGATATTAAAACTAAGCCTCTTCTTCTTAAATAGGTTTTTACTTATAAGATAGATATAAATAGTTATTTAGAATAGTATAAAGTAAGGATTTATATATATAGAGATATATAACTAGTCGATTTATTATAAACTATATATATAGTAATACTAGCTATTTAAATATTTTAAGTAGCTATAGTAATTATAATATAATTTAACCTTAAAGTCTTATAGTTTAATATTATTAATATATCTCTAAATATTATAAGAAATCTTAATAGACTTCTAATAATAGTTAAACTACTAGATAAATTTAAAATTATAGGGAAATATATAGAGTTTAAATAAGCTCTTTATAAACTTTAAAATATACCCCTTTTTTACTATAAAGCCTTTTATATTACTTTTAAACTATTAGGCTTCTTACTATATCTAGAAAAATCCTATTTATTTAAAAATAAGAATTTAAATATTTATATCTTTTTCTATATAGATAATATTCTTCTTTTATATTATAAAATAACTAAAAAAGATATTCTTAAGCTTAATATAAGTATAAAATATATTTATAAACTTAAAGAGTAAGGCTCTATTTAGTACTTCTTAGGAGTTTAAATAGTAAGAAATGAATAGTATTAGAAGATTTA
>AMCV02000003.1:658731-671323 GCA_000350065.2 Colletotrichum orbiculare MAFF 240422
AAACTTTATAATTAATAGTTTTATAAAATTTCTCTAGAATTATTAGTTTAGTATTTTTATTACTTAGATTAATATTATAAATTAGTTAAACTACTTAAAATTATAATAAGAAGAAGAATTTTAAGAAAAACTTTTAATATTTAAAAATTTTAATAAAACTTTTAATAATTAGTTAGAATTTATAAATCTTAAATTATAATAATAATAAGATTAAATAAAAAACTTAGAAATATTAGAAGTATTTTCTAAATAATAAGAAATATCTAAATAATTTAAAAAAAGTATTATTCTTCTTATTATAAAAATAGAAGTTTAATAAGAATAATAAGATAATAAAAAAAGTTTCTTATAAAATATAAATAGAAGGTTTAATTAGTATTATTTAAAAAAGCTAGTTTATAAGTAGAACTTTTAAAGCTAGAGGGGTATATTAAGAATAATATATTTAAGAAGTAGAATTTATACTAATTAAACCTTAGGTGCTAGTACTATCTCTATAGGCCTCACCCTACTTAAACTACTTGAAATAGAGCCTCGTGCGGCACGCGTAGCCACGTTTAGTTACACACAATACCCACCAGATTTTACCCCCTAATTACGTGCAACACTTTGCAGCCTCTCCCAGAGGCCCGACCTCGTCCCGTCGCGCCGTCGACCGTCAGTCGGCGCAATGCATTATTATACGGAGCACATACTTTGGGCTAGGAACCTATGGGAGGTTTTCTTCCCAGGAACGGCACACCCCTGGCTCGGCAATCGCCCAGCTTGGCTCTCATCCGTCTTGCAACCCTGAGCACTGTTTGAGCCGCAAGCTCTTGGCCCAACGTCGCTGATTATATCACGAGCCCACATGAGCCTGCAGCGAGCCGCAGACTACGTACGCCTACAAGTACGACGATTGACGGCGTGGGAAAACATGTAGGCTCGCTAGGGCGAATATCTTACACATAGTATACCCGTAAGCGAACGGCCAGCCCCTCGCGTCTCCATGCTGCCGGGCCTATTGCCAGCGCCACCGGTCGTATTTCGGGGTTGATCGTGGGCATGGACTGACTCAAGATGGATGGTGAGGCCACTCTGCGGCTCTACTTCTGGGTCCATTAGGTAAAGTCTAGGTCACCAAATCCACTCTATTACGATGCAAAAATTTGCACGACCGCCTCAGTCCCGCCTCGCAGCCTCGACGGCCCCTCGACGACCTCGTCGTGACCTTGTTTCGCTGACATCGCAAAACACCAAACTCTACTTGCAGTTCCGCTGCAATATTCAGTGCAACGCCTGACCACGTCTGGAATCTCAGGGACGCCGGTCCATTTCGCGGGGAAGCTCTCCAACGGCCAATTCCCCCGCAAAACCCAAGACAAGACAAGACAGACAGACGCACGGAATCGTCGGAGGGGGGAGCGGTCGCATGGAGGGATTATCGGATGCGTGGATGGTTCACGGGACAAGCTTTGATACGACCACATCTTGCCACTAACCCGTGCGATGAACGTCCCGATCACGTTCGTCCACTCACCTTCCTGTGTGCCGGCCGGCGTCACCGCTCCCCAAATCGCGGGGGCAGAGATAAGACCCTTGCTCGAAGTGTTCTGGGGCCAGTCTTGTTGACTTCACATTCACAAAGATGAGTTCGACGTCGAGGCTTCGAGCCCTCGGGCTTACTCCGTAGTCGGTGCTGAGTCTCCGCCCTCGCCACCATATATCCTCCTCCCGTCTGCCCTACTTGATGCGCAACAGGTTTCTCACATTCTCGCTCATCCCAAACGGCCTTCGCTGACTGCTCGCGCTCTCCACGGCATTTCTTCCCATCTCTGTCCCTATCCCAACCGTCCGTCGTCCGACCAGCTCAACCCGGTCCAACGCCTCCGCGTCTGTGTGTGTGAGAGAGAGAGAGACTTGCCACCGAGTCCGTTCGCGAGCCCACCCAGTTTCGGACGTCAAGGTGGACAACTTTTTCCGCTTAAGAAGACCCAGCACCGACCAGACCTTTTACCTTCTCCTCTTTCAAAGACACACATCCGTTTCGAGAACGGCACAGCAGCAATGGACCACGACCAGATCGCACAGAACCGCGGCGTCGAGTCCAAGGACAGCAAGGCGGAGGGCGCCGCCGTGGCCCCTCAGTTCTCCCGCGATGCCGTCTTCCCCGGCGAGGTTGTCGGCGAGGTCACGGACCTCAACCGCGCCGACCTCGAGAAGCAAAAGGCCGCCCAGGGAAGCGCTCATTTCCACCGCCTTGGCTGGAAGCGCCTGACCGTCGTCCTCATCGTCGAAGCCATCGCTCTCGGCAGTCTCAGTCTGCCATCGGCGTTTGCCACCCTCGGCATGGTCGCTGGCGTCATCCTCTGCATCAGCCTCGGCCTCATCGCCATTTACACCAGCGACGTCGTGGGTCAAGTCAAGCTCAAGTTCCCCCACGTCTCGCACTACGCCGACGCCGGTCAGCTCATGATGGGCCGCTTCGGCTACGAGCTTGTCGGTGTCATGTTTGCCTTGCAGTTGACCTTCCTCGTCAGCTCTCACACCCTGACTGGCGCCATCGCATTCGGTAACATCACCGACAACGGCGCCTGCTCCATCGTCTTTGCCGTCGTTTCCGCCATTATCCTGCTCATCTTGGCTATCCCCCCGTCTTTCGCCGAGGTCGCCATTCTCGGCTACATTGACTTCGTCTCCATCATCCTGGCCATTGGCATCACCATGATCGCCACCGGTATTAACAGAGACAGCATCGCCGGCGCCGCTTGGTCCGCCTGGCCCAAGGACGGTCTCACCTTTGCCGAGGCCTTCATCGCCATCACCAACATCGTCTTCGCCTACAGCTTCGCCATCTGCCAGTTTTCCTTCATGGACGAGATGCACACCCCTTCCGACTACGTTAAGTCCATCTGGGCCCTGGGCCTCATTGAGATCTTCATCTACACCCTCACCGGCGCTCTCATCTACGCCTTTGTTGGTCAGGATGTCCAGTCGCCCGCCCTCCTCTCTGCAGGCCCCCTCGTCTCCAAGATCGCCTTCGGCGTTGGACTACCCGTCATCTTCATCTCGGGCTCCATCAACACCACCGTCGTCGGTCGTTACATCCATGGCCGTGTCTACAAGAACTCGATCAACCGCTTCATCAACACGAAGATGGGCTGGATCACCTGGCTGGCTCTCATCACCGTCATCACCGTCATCGCCTTCATCATTGCCGAAGCCATCCCGTTCTTCTCTGAGCTCCTCTCCATCAGCTCGTCTCTCTTCATCTCCGGCTTCACCTTTTATTTCCCTGCCATGATGTGGTTCATGCTCATCCGGGAGGGGTCCCCTTTCGCCAAGCACAACCTCTGGAGGACGGCGCTCAACGCTCTTTGCTTCGTTATTGGCATGATCGTTCTCGTGTGCGGCACCTACGCCTCCATCGTCGAGATTGTGAGTTTAGCTGTCCTTGTCGTAACTGAATCGCGGAACGTAGCAGCTAACCCGTCTCCCAGATGCATAAGTTCAGGACTGGCTCCATCAGCAGCCCGTTCACCTGCGCGTCCCTTGCCTAAGATGCACGCGATCCTAGAACCCCCCACGACATGTAGATCCGAGGCCAATGAGTGCGAGTCAATAGATACCCCATTTTCTACTTTCGAGTGCACTGTACATGCGCGTGACCATCCAAGCTCGTCTGAAGCGAGCACCCTGAGAGCATAGCGACTCTCGGCACATCAGCTTTGCGGCCACTCCTCGCGCGTCGGTGTCTGCGGACGGCGGCCTGAGTCGTGGTATTGTCCACAGGGTGCAAAACCGCTCCTCGGATGCCAAGGGCATGCCCGAAAAGAATGGCCCCAACGTTTGTATGAGCTTGAACCACTCGGAAGGCAGGGGGGCGTTTTGCCCTCATGCGGCCCTCTCGATCCAGCCCAGCCACGCAGCATGCCGTATCACAAGCTGGCCTGCCAGACGAGAAGGCCGCCGCTGTTGCTGCCGCCTCGTGACATGTCGTCTCATCACAAAAGAGAGTCGCTCGAGCCCGAGATACATTGCAGAGAGCATGATGACGCCTCAAAGGCAAGAATTAAGACAACGTCTTTGACCGAAGCCTCGCACCGGTATTTCCGCCTAGACCTTCCCGTGCCCTTTTCCCCCTTCCACGTACAAGCTCTACGAGCCCGTTTCCCAGAATGCTAGAAGTAGTCGCCCCATCGAGGCTGTCGGGTATCATACGAATAATTGCCATGTCGAGAATGACAACGGAGCCATTGAGACAACATCAACCCGCATTGTCCATAAGGGACATTCCAATTGCCCAACAGCGGAGATGCCGGACTGATCAGCACATCGGCCCTCGGGCTTTGGTCTGCTCGACGCGGGGTGCTAGAACTCATCATAGGACGAAGCACCCAGAGATACCGTGGGTTTTGGGAGCTTTCCAGCTACCGCCTCGTCCCGCACGTACATCGAGTGCTGGACGGTTCAGTATGCGACGGCGCCTGTCCAGAGAGACCAGCCAGTGGTGAGGCAGTTGGCTGCCACTTTGATCCGGGGACTTTACGAAAGACTGTGCGAGGTATAACGTCTGCGAGGAATAACGTCTGCGAGGAATAACGTCTGCGAGGAATTACGTCTGCGAGGAATTACGTTTGCGAGGAATTACGTTTGCGAGGAAAATCAAAAGCATGTTTGATCAAGAGTGATGGTAAGGTCTAGAGATCCAGATGGCCGCCATCTCGTGTCCGGGCTCGCTGCTGGTGCTGCAGTTTCAAGCTTCGGACGAGCATCTTCATATGCTCCGCTGCGAATCCCCTTGTGAACTTCTGCTTCGTCTGCATGATGCGGAGCCGTGCCAAATCCTGGCGCCGGTAGTTGCCATACCATACGGCTCTAGGTAACAGCCCGAAGATTGGTTTCCCATGATGACGAGACCGGCCATTCCGGACCCGAGGTCGACGACAGCAGTAGAAGCGAGCGCAAAATGAATCCAAGCGGAAGGATCAAAATTCGAGGTTATCGTATGGAACAGGAACACAGTGGAATACAAAATAGTTTGCCTCCCATCGACAAGTGGACAGTTGCGACGTGAGCCACTTCACTTAGCATACAAGGAGTGGTCGCAGGGCGCCATCTCAAAGGATTTACTCGATGAATTGGCATTCACCGACGATGCTTCGGTATGTTTGGTGTTCGCAAACGGGGACGGGGACGGGGACTTGACAGATTTCTCGGACAAGTCTCCAACGAGTCATTGCTGGTACCGGGACGAAGAGAGCGCCGACCCTTGCTCACTTTGGGCGACATCACGCAGTCTGCATCCCGCAAGTGTGGGTATGGAACACTCGAGTTTTGTTTTCCTTTTTTTTCTTTCTTTGTCGATTCCGGAAACCCTTCCACCACATCACGAAGTCTGCTGAGCTTGACTGCCCAGCATCCACTAGTGCTTGGGTGATTACAGTCGGAGGGTCGTGAAAGCGATCCCAGAGTGTGCTTGTTTGCAAGGGGTTGGCAACAGTGTGACACTGGGTACAAGTGCTTAGTGCTCAATTGCAAGTGAATAAGCTGCCAGTGATATGGGTCACGTCAAGCCATGATTCTCTGTTGGTACCAATAACTAATCTTGCGTCTTCTCGTGACTCTGATAGAGTGCGTATTAACGACGGGAACGGGCCTTTTGACGCGCCAGTTTTGCTTCACGAAGTCACGTGGTCCTCAGCTCCCCGCTCAGTGCATGATGACGTAATGCACGAGGATGAGGGCGATAGGTCGATGCCCCGCGCCAAGCCCCTCCTTCCCATCTCTGGCGCCTACTACAGGCCTGTCAGTTCGGCCAATGCTGGTTGGATCCGTGTCCGTCCGTCCGTAGTGCAGGTTGACATCTCGTATGCGGCGTGTCAGTCTATACGTCAGATCACGATAAATCCAGCGAGATCGACGCAGCGACACGACTTTCGCTCGCGGACTGCTCAACGCCACTATGGGATCCGAAGACAAGTCAAAAGTTCACAAGCTCGCTCTCAAGGGCAGCGCAAAGCTCGTGGCAGAATTCGTCAGTGACCCTTCACAGCGACCTCATCCAAACCCCGAGCTGACTCCTTTCGCCATGCGCAGTTCCAATACTCAATCCATACTATCCTGTACGGAACGGGCGTCTTCTTATCAAGTATCCATCCCGGCGTCTTCATGAACTGACATCTTCCCTGCCTCCCCCTATCCCAGCTTCCAGCGAGGTGTTTATCCCGCCGAAGACTTTACGGCGTGAGTGATCTCCGATGCCTGCCATCCTGGCCTGCCCACTCAACTCGTCGCATGCAATTACGCGCGTGAACCGGACGAAGCAATGCTGATTGTCTATGCCAGCGTCAAGAAATATGGCTTGAACATGTTAGGTTCGACGATTGCCCACCATCCCCTCAGCTACGCGATTCCCCGTCGAGAACTCACAGCCAGAGGTCAGGCTGACGCAGCACCTGTTTGGACGCACTAGTCTCGTCCGACGACCAAGTTAGGGCATATATCAAGAAGATCATGGGCCAGCTGGACCGCTGGATGCTGCGTGGCAAGATATCTAAGCTCGTCATCGTCATTACCAACAAGGACACGGGGGAACACGTCGAGAGATGGCAGTTTGACGTTCGTCATTTCTCCGTTTCTGCTCCTTCTGCGCGGAAGCCCGACCCTTCTCCCACGCCTAGACGAACGCTTCGAACCTGACGACGACGATGGCTGATTGATGACGTCGGTCTAGGTACAAATATTTGGCAAGGCGAGATCCTCCAAATCAAAACCAGCCTCCAAGACTACGGACCAGGAAAACGATGCATCAGGGTACGCTCACACACTCTATCCCCAACGCTGGCTCTCGGCCATCTGGTACCCTCCTCACAGTCGCCTCACCTCCCTTGCGGCACGATGAATGATCGCTTCAAAGATGACCACTAACCTCGTGCGTTCCTCGGCGCCAGGGTTGAAGCTCCCGCCGAAAAGACAGAGAAGGAGATCCAAGACGAGATTGCGGCCATCTTCCGCCAGATCACTGCATCAGTCACTTTCTTGCCCCAGCTTGCTGGAGATTGCACCTTCAACGTGCTTGTGTACGCGGATGCCGACAGCGAGGTGCCCGTCGAGTGGGGCGACAGCGACGCGAAGGAGATTGCCAACGGCGAGCGTGTCCAGCTGCGTGGCTTCAGCACAAGCAACCACCGCGTGGACACCCTGGTCAGCTATCGTCTGGCAGAGTAGGTCGTCCTTTACCTTGGGTCGATCGCCCTCGAGATAGTTAGCAAAGCTTGACCCAGTGCTACTCGACTCTGCGTCAAGGGCCTGTAGGGCGTTAGGAGTTCCCGTGTCTTGCATTGTTCCCCACGGCAACACTACCGCCGGGATCGGGTCGTGCAACTGAAATCTATGGTTCTCATCTGCAAGGTCGTAATGTCCCCATCTGTGCCTGCCGTAGGCCCAAGTTCACAACGTCATCTGTGAGACGTCTCTGTGTATAGCACTTTCCACTCGCGCGGAGGTCATCTCCACTATGAGATGCTGGATTCCGACCCCAGTGCCAAGTCTCCTTTCCTATCGCATGCCCGGTCTACCATCATGACGTGTGTGTGAGACTTCCCATTTCCATGCTACCAAACGCCACCCGCTTCCCACCATCAGACGCGTGAGAAGAAATACACATAGGCAAACTTCCTCATCTCATCAATCTCGCCCGCTTCAACCACCTTCTCGTCATTGAAAAGGACCCACGTCGGGATACCATTGATCTCCTTGCGGACGAAGGCTACATAATGTCTGCCATTATCATTAGCAGTGTTCAGTATCATTCCGTCTGAACTTGACTTACCCTGCATGGATACTCGTGCCCTTGTGACAGGCAATGGACTGTAGTTGGTAATTGGCAGGGGTAGAAGTGCTGCCAGGATCGGATTCGACAGCGTCGCCTCTGGCGTCCTGCGTCTCCTCGTGATCAAAAATGCCCTGGTCGTCAGGGTGGCTGAACAACCATTCAACCGCCCGCTCTACATTTGAATTGGTCTCCTGCAGGGCTTTCTTGGCTTGAGGAACGGAAAACCCCATGGCTCCCAGCATCTCAATCTTCTCCGGGTCGATCGAGCCGGCGGCGTTGTCATTGCCTCCGCTGCTGAGTGACAGAGGCTCATCGATATCGGGATCCTCCATATGCGCAAACAACCACTCCATCGCCTCGTTGGCGTCGCTGTTGCCTGTCGCGTGTAGTGCGCGGTCGCATCTGTTACGGGAAAACCCCATGGCCTCGAGCTGGGATGCAGCTTCGGAATTGGCGACGAAAACTGGAGCATTGGTCGCAGGTTCCTCCGGTAGGGCCTCCTCGGACGGCTGCTGGCCCCTGGAAATGTATTCGTCAAGTGGGAAAGGGCCGTCGGGAACTAGGATAGGTACGTCGATTTTGACCGGCACCCAGTTGACAACCGTCATTTTATGCGCGTTGACAACGAGATAATCTGGAAGAGTCTTAAATAATGAGCGCTTTGAGTAGCCGTCCTTGCTGCCGCAGGCCGAGCACGTGAGTTCGACAATCTCTTCAGCCGTGAAATTGCCAAGACATTCCAGAAGCGTGACGGCTTTGTAAGAGCCCGACTTATTCTCGGAATCATCAGCGGCGGGAACCATTTGGAGGGGTACTTCAACGAAGATATTGTCTTGTTCGGTAGTCGTGTATCGCACTCTCTTGCATCCAAGACACTGCAGCCGTTGCTCGAGTAAGAAGCGGAAAGGTCGCGTCGGGTCTCCAAGGTCAGACGGATGTTGAGATCGTGTCACGAGCTTGAAGATGTGCTGAAGCAGTTCAAAGGCATCTTGCTGGCGCATGGTGGAAAATTCCGGATGGCCTCTGCCTATTAAGTGCTTGAGCATCGCCGGTGCCAATCCCCTCTGATAAACCCCTTCAGTGGGTCGCTCAGATACACTGGGGTCAGGGTCAGGCTTCGAGTATCGTCCAGACAGCAGGCCGTCAGCCATCTTGCGCAGCTGTGTCTCCAGGTCCCCTGCCGGCTCCTTTACGACTGGGAGATCACGCTCGAGTAGGTAATATCGGTCCCTGAAGGCGGGAGTGTCGAACAAGCATTGAACGATGCTGGCAAGATAGCAGCTGTTCCCAAGGTTCTTCAACCCCGTAAGGCCTGGGCCCAGTAGAGGCTTGAGCTCCTTTCCGTCCTCTGCAGTCATGCTAAAATCCCAGCGCAAATTTTGTTCGATTTGCATCTCCGTCAGGCTCTTCTCGGTCTTTTGACGATCGGCTAGCATGATGCCCCAGTGGCCGAGATGCTGGCCTAGGTCTCCGTCCACACGTTCCTCGTCGCATTTATAGCAGTACACATCGGCGGTGCCTTCGGGGGTGATGGACCCAAGCTTGACCGCGACACCATGGCCGGAGTCGGAGGAATGAGCAAGGGCATGGGAGTTGCCATCGACACCGCCCATCTGCTTTCGCCCACAGCCCAGGTTTCCGCATTCCAAGCATAGCCATAGGTTTTCGTGGAGGTCACAGGCGGAGCAGTGGCCGAGATCGCCCGATTGAATGGCGCGAGACTCCGACTGTTGCATCATAAGGATGTGCTCGCAGCTGGTGAGCTCCTGTTCCCAAGCTTTAACCTCCTCGTTGCGAGAGAACGTATTCGCCTTCATGATGCCGTCGACAACAGGTGCAAGTCTTTCATCAGTATTGTCCAGATGGACTTGACAGTCGAGGCATTTGACGGTGGTTGTGGTATCATATCGGTCGTGTTCCGTCTCGGCAACAATGGCAAGCTTGGACATCTTTAGTGGCGGTTCATCTCGCACCACCAGCTTTCGGCTACGGCGAATGTTGAGCACCAGGGAATGCTTCCAAAGCTGTCGATGAAGCTGGGCATGATTGCGGTCGCCGGCACATCCGCCATTGAAGCACTCGAGGCACACGTCGATACCAGCAGGGTCGTCCTTCCACGGAGGATCAGCACGTTTGCAAAGAACGTAACGAGAGCAGTGAAGGGCCTTACAATAGAGTCGAAGCACTGGGTGCAGTCCTCTCGATAAACTGACTGAAACGGCGTGGGTGGCTGCAGGGCTGCAGCAAGTTAGCCAGCAGCTCAAAAGAGGTAAATTGAACTGGATTAATCGGGTTGGGAGGCAATACCTGAGGCTATGGCCTCAAGATGCGGACATGCCATAATGCGCGGCGTTTGCTGCGTTTGCTGCAGTGTTGGTTATATTCTCGTCGATTAGAGGTGAGCAAAAGTGAGGATAATGACGGCTCGGAACGAAGACTCAATCGGGACTTGCGGCGTCGCTACCTGACAAGATGGAAGGTAGTGGTTTTGTAAATTTGCGGCTGATTGCAACAGTCATTAAAGGCGAGCAACTGCTTGTATCGCCCCGCGCTGCGTCCTGCTTCGGGTAAGGCGGTCAGAGCTATCTTAGTTCAACAATCAACAAGCTATGGCCGATTACGTAGGGTTGCAGGGTATATATTTCGGGGGGCTAACTGCATACTTGCTTTACTGTATGGGGGGACTTGTGTCGCATTGTTGCATGTCGGCAAGACGAATCTTGCCGTAAGGTGCCTAAGGTAACTCGTTACCTTGGGTAACTCGTTACCTTGGCATGTAGGCATATAGGGCCAGGTGCCAAGTAACTTAAGGACAGAAGGTGCCTACAGAAGGTACCTTAAGTAAGGTATGGAGTATCTACAACGACGCATCCCGTCGCTAACTTCCAGGTTTGTTAGTCATGAAGTCCTCTATTAGGAGCCGGGGCGAACTTTCCACCCAGCCAATCAAAGCCTGTGGCACAGCGGGTACTTGAGAGCCGGGCACCTGGAGAGAGAAGTTTTATCTTCTCCGAGAGTCCGAGTTCGTACCTATCTCCATGACTTAATGCATGATCATTGAATCCCTCTGATTGGCTGCACACAGGTGCCAGTACCGAGATCGCCTCTGCTCCTCCGTCCTAGACTCCTAGGCCCCGCTGGCCACCCCAGATCGAAGGTTCATATCTGCATCCCATTCCCTCAACTCTTCCGTCTCCTTTGCCATCAACAACCCCGCCTCGTTCCTCTCACCAAGCTGTGGCCATCAATACCCGAACTCGTCTTGCTCCGCAGTCTAAAACATCGCGATCGGCGTCACAAATCAGCAACCGCCGAAAGCATTCGAAAGCATTTCGCAGTGCCAAATTGAGCGGCAGACGAACGTTCGACCAGACACGCTCCTCCACAGACGAAGAACGATAACTGCTTTTACTACCGTCGTCGACATGTTCTCCAGATCAATCGGTATCGCCTCCCGGCGAATCCTGTCCACGTCGATCCGTCCCGCTGCACTTTCCACGCGTCACATATCTCCAACCATCGCAGCTGGCGCAACCAGAGCATACCACGAGAAAGTCCTTGACCAGTGAGTTGGTCTGCACTTTCTTTAAGGCACGTCACAGGCAGCTAACAGTGATGCTCAGCTACTCCCGTCCGCGGAATGTTGGCTCTATGCCCAAGGGTGATCAGGACGTTGGGCAGGGTCTTGTCGGCGCCCCTGCCTGCGGCGATGTGATGAAGTCAGTGCTTGCCCTTGGCCTAAGCGACCCCCATTGTTGCCCATGCAATGGTCAAAAAGCTCAACGGGCGTCCGGTTCCGCGATTACAAAATCACACGGCTACTCATCCCATTTGGGCATCGGCTGACGACAATGAAACAGACTTAACATTCGGGTCGATCCCAAGACAAACACCATCTCGGACGTCAAATTCAAAACTTTCGGTTGTGGCTCTGCTATCGCATCGTCTAGCTACCTCACAGAACTTGTCCGTGGCATGACGTAAGTTTTGCCATTGTGCGAGCATTATCCAACGAAGACTGACACTCTTTTACAGACTGGAACAGGCCAGCCGCGTCAAGAATACCGAGATCGCTCAAGAGCTCAAGCTTCCTCCTGTTAAGGTTCGTGTGTTTAGCATGCTCGCGGCAACAGCAAATACTGACTACTTTGATACAGCTTCACTGCAGTATGCTTGCTGAGGACGCCATTAAGGCAGCTATATCGGATTATTACACCAAGAATCCAAATGCCAAGCCTACAAGCTTAGCTGGTACTGAGGTTAAGACGGAGGCGTCTGCTACATCTGTATAATTTCAGGATTAGGATTAGAAGAATAAATATATTCTTATTTATACTCTTTGCTATATACTGATGTTTAAATGAAATCAAAAATTCTATTTAATTAAAGTATACTAAAGCTTTTTATTATTCTTATTATAATATATATATTTAAGTTTATTATATAATTTAATAGTAATCATACAAAATTGGAATAATTTGAAGTTTAATATTCTTCTATCAATTATTTTTTTACTAAATATAATACTAGTAAACCTATATATTCTAATAAGTAAAATCTAAGTATATATATATATATATATATCAGAGTATTTCGAAATAATATATTATATATTATAAAAATATATTATGTTATATAATATATATTATTAATATATATTATATTATATATAGTTGTAATGTATTAGAATTTTTCCTTAATACATATACTTGTATTTTTTACTTAATATAGTACTAGTAAATCTATATATTCTTATAAGTAGAATCTAATTATATA
>AMCV02000003.1:671995-693505 GCA_000350065.2 Colletotrichum orbiculare MAFF 240422
AATATATATATATATATATATATATATATATATATATTATATATATTTATATTATTATAATACTCTAATAGATATATATATATATTAATTATTATTATTTAGAAAAAACTAAAATATTTATTAATTTGAATATTAAATTATATTAACCTTAAAACTAGATTTAATAGAATAGTAAATATCAATAATGATTTATATATATATATAATAAATCTATTTCCCGCTTGATGTAATAGCTTAATATCTAGCTAGCTTTTACTATTTTATAGTAAGAGTAATAGGTTTGAATTTTATAGTAGGTAATTATAACTAGTATTCCTACTAGTTGTATAAACTAAATGTAATAACTACTACTAGCTATTAGTTCTTACTAGTAGCTATTAGTAACTAGTAACTATTAATAGCTAATAGTAAGTAGTACTAGCTAGTTAGTATTAGTATTATATAACTAACTATAATCCTTAAAGAGTAATTATAATAGATAGACTTATACCTTCCCTATTTATTAGATATTATATTAACTAACTATATTTACTACTTCAGGTTTCTTCTATTTAAATAGTTCTTTAGTACTAGTAGTATCTATAGGGTAAATAAGGTAAGAGCTAACTACTAAGTACAACTATTTTTAAAAAGTCCTAGAGAAGTATATAATTTTAAATAGATTAAAGATTTTTAATATAATTATTATAATAAAACTACATTTGAATTAGATGTTAGTTATATTATACTATAGAATATATAGTAATTATATATATATTATTATATATATAGCAGTATACTTTCTACACCCCACTAGCAACAAGTATTAAACATCTAATACTAGCTATAATTAATCATATAATAATTAATAAATAATTGCTATACTATAGATCTAGAGTTTTATATAACGCCTCACACTATATAATATAAGAATAATAATAATAAATATCTAGAATATTATTTTATATTTATATAATAAGATTATATATAATATATAGTATAATAAGCCTGGGTAGCTATAAGGCCACTTGGCTGTATAGATATTTACATAGCTACTAGCCTATATAGAGGGCTATAGCTTTCTATAGCTATATATTTAGCTCTAGTATAGCCAGCTAGTTATAGTAGCAACTTAAGCTAGTTTTACCCTTTATTTTACCCCTTTTTAATATAACTATATAGCTATACCTATAGCTACCTTTTTGAAGTTTCTTTTAATTTTTACTATTCCTCTTTACACTATTTCAATAGAGTTTTAATTTAGGATTCATACCTATTTCTTCTTTATTTAAAATTGAAATAAGTAAATACTTCTATACTATCCAAATAGATCTGCTGCTAGACCTATAGACTAACTAACCTATTTACAGACTAATACTATCAACTATATTTAAATATAACTATTTATTTAATAGTTATAACTATAGCTATAGATATTATAGCTATAAATATTATAGCTATAGATATTATAGCTATAGATGCTATAACTATATAAACTATAGCTATAGTTATATATATAGTAAAAATGTTAAAAAGTAATAAAAATAATAACAAGAAGGCTAACTATATATACTATAGCTATATAAACTATAAAGGCTACTAATCCTATTAATCCTATAGATATTATAAATACTATAAATCTTATAGATCCCTTAAAAAAACCCTGAAAGTTATAAAAACAATACTTATAGCTATTTTAATTAATTTATATATTTATAGTAATATATATAGCTTTCTATATACTATAGTAGACTGCTATAGTATATTACAAATACATCTAACACAAATACAAATACATGTATTTGTAATATATTATATGTAATAGCTAATACATGTATTTGTATTTATAATATTTAAAATTCTAATACAATATAAATACAAATACATATAATATATTTGCATTATTTGTGATATAATATACCAAATTAAGGTTATAGATATTAGTTTTTTTAATATTACTATTAACAGATTAAATTTAAAAGAGTATAAAACAATTGTAGTTAAATACGTATATATAATATATATAGAGAAATAGAATTTCAAAGTATTAATAGAATATACTTCTTTTAATCTAAATAATTAAAGAAATAGATAGAGCAATATATTCTAATATTAAAACAAATACTATATATAAGAGAAAGTAGATTTACTAACTAAATTATTTTTTCTCATTTTTTAAAATATATTATGTTATAAATATTACAATTACAATTACATGTATTTGTAATATAATACAAATACAAAAATTCTTAAACTATTACATTACAAATACAAATACATGTATTAGGTAAAAATCCTAATATATTACAAATATATGTAATATATTTGTATTTGTAATATGTAATATATAATATAATATATATTTGTAATATAATACGTATTATTTCGAAATGCTCTGATAGCAGTATATATTACAGCAGTATATACTATAGCTATATAAGCTATAGCTATATTATAACTATATATATACTACTCTAAAGCCTTTAAAGCCTTATGAAAAAAAAAGAAGGAAACCCAACTAGATATAACCTTATAGTTATAACGTTTTATATTAATTATTATATATATAATACTATACTAAAAATACTTAGATTTTTATATGAATTAACTATTTTGGAGAGGTAAGCTAAAGGGTATAATATTCTTAAGAGAAGTTAGATAACAGCTTCTATTCAAAAGAAGTTATTCTTAGATTTAAAGTCTATTTAAACTATTTTTAATTATTAAGCTTTAGGTTTAATAGTAGAAAACTACTTTAGGGGGGGGTTATTAAGCTTTATTTCTATTAGATAGAAAGCTTCCTACTAGGAGAAATATAATAACTATACTTCTATTATAAACTAAGAAGTATATATATTTATTAAAGTAGTATTACTAGTATAACTATTCATATAGTATAGCCTAGGGGTTATATATATATATATATATAACTATAGCTATAGTTTGAATCTTATTTTTCAACTTTTTTTTTATCCTATAGGATTAGTTTAATTTTGGTTATTTTAATTGTTATTTTTTTTGTTTTTATAATTTAAATGTATAGAAACGCTTAGGCTTTCAAAAATAAGGAGGATTATAATAAGCCTAAGTAGCTATGGGACTACTTAGCTATATAGATATTTATATAGCTATTAGTCTATATAAAAAACTATAGCTCTCTATAATTACATATTTAACTATAGTATAGCTAGCTAGTTATAGTAGTAACTTAAGCTAGTTTTATTCTTTATTTTACCTCTTTTTAATATAGCTATATAGTTATATTTATAACTACCTTTTTAAGGTTTCTTTGAATTTTTACTATTCTTCTTCATCTTATTTCAATAGAGTTCTAATCTAAAACTTATATTTATTTCTTCCTTATTTAAAGCTAAAATAAGTAGATACTTCTATACTATTTAAATAGATCTACTGTTAGACCTATAGACTAACCAACCTATTTACAGACTAATACTATCAGTTATATTTGAATATAACTATTTGTTTAATAGCTATAATTATAGCTATAAATACTATAGCTATAGATACTATAGCTATAGATGCTATAACTATAGATACTATAGTTATATAGGCTATAGCTATATAGGCTATAGTTATAGCTATATATATAGTAAAAGTATTGAAAAATAATAAAAGTAATAATAAGAAGGCTGGCTATATATACTATAACTATATAAGCTACAAAGACTACTAATCCTACTAATCTTATAGATACTATAGATAATATAGATCTTATAGATTTATTGAAAAAGCCCTTAAAAATTATAAAAGTAATAGCTATAGCTATTTCAATCGATTTATATATTTATAGTAATATATATAGCCTTCTATATATTACAGTAGTATATGCTATAGTAGTATATATTATAGCTATATAGGTTACAGCTATATTATAGCTATATATATATTACTCTAGAACCCTTGAAGCCTTAACAAAAAAAAGAAGGAAACCTAACTAAATATAATCCTATAATTATAATATTTTATTTTAATTATTATATATATAATACTATATTAAAAATATCTAGATTTTTATACAAATTAACTATTTTAGAAAGGTAAGTTAAAAGGTATAATACTTCTAGAAGAAGTTAGATAAGAACTTCTACTTAAGAGAAATTATTCTTAGATCTAAAGTTTATTTAAACTATCTTTAGTTATTAAGTCTTAGGCCTAATAGTAGAAGACTATTTTAAAAGAATTATTAAATTTTACTTTTTATTAGATAGAAAGCCTTTTATTAGGAGAAGTATAATAACTATACTTTTATTATAAACTAAGAGGTATATATATTTATTAAAATAGTATTACTAATATAATTATTTATATAGTATAGCTTAGAAGTTATATATATATATTGTAATAGGTCTAGGCCTAAAGTTTCTTTTGTTATATAAGTAGTACGTATGTATAAGTTATAAGCCTACGTCTATAGTATTTGTCTTCTGAATAGTAGTAGGAGATATATAATTTATATACATTATTCTACTTTTTAGATTTCAGAGTACTACTTTTACGATTGAAGTGCTTTTTATACTATAGATCTATAAATATAGTATTTTTTATTTAATATATTTTTCTAGATTTTTCTCTTTATTTTCTATTACTATAGGATTAAATTTAGGGGAGGTTATTTTGTTTATTTATTTTAGTTACTCTAGCTTAAGCGGCTAGCGCCTATTTTAATAGTATTTAGAAGTAGATGTATTTCTTTTTAGTTTTTTATAGATTAGAATAAGGAGGTATTTTTATACTATTTTAAATGGATTGAAATTAGAAGATATAATATAATATTATTATTTTAACCTATTAGATAATATTAAAATTTTTGAGATTTATAAATAGAGGGTTTTTAAATATTAAATAGTTATAATAAGCTTATTTATAGATTTAATATTAATAATAATAAAGAATAATAGTTATATTCTAATTATAAATTAATAGGAATATAAAAGACTTTAAAAGTAATATAGGAAACTTAAAAACTTATCTATTTTTTTATAAAATAGAGTTAAGTTTTTAAGTTTAATTTAGAGTAGGTATTTTTAATTTATAATAATATAACGGAAGGATAAGAAAAAATCTTATTTTAATATAATAGAAGATTTTAAAGGAGTTTTATAAGATTAATAAGTTTAATAAAACTAATTTACTAGTTTTTATTAAGAAGTAGCAAAATAGTTTAAAAAGAAGAAATAAGTTAATAAAAAAATAGGTTATTTATAAATAAAAGAAGAAGATATATAGAGAGAGATAATAGGATATATAACTATTATATAATAAATTATAATTAAAATAGTTAAAAGATTAGGATATAATAAAAATAGGTTTAATTTTTAAGAAGATTAATATAAGAAATAGATAAGTAGATTTATAGACCTAATCTTATATAGAGATATAAGTTGAATACTTTAAGAAATTTAAAAAGAAGAATACTAAGAAGATAAGCTTTAATTGAAAAAACTACTTTTATATATATTATTAGAAAAGATTCACTTTATAATAGTATATTAATACTTGAAAAATACTTAAAAATATAATAATAGTAATAATAACTACTAAATAGTTAATTAATAATAAGGGGAAAGCTCCTAAGTTTCCTTACCTAATTATAATAAGACTTTTATTTAACAGATTAGTTTTTAAGAAAATTTAACTTTATATAATAGTTATTCTTAATAAATTTAAAGATACTTTTTTATCTAATTATAAAGGAGATTATAATATTTAGGTATTTCCCATATAAGTTCTTAATAATTTGCTTACTTACTTAATAATTACAAGAGAATTTATAATACTCTTAAAATTAATTATAATTTAGTTAATAATAGTAAAAATAGTTTTTTAGTTTGAAAATACTCTAAAGTTTATAAGAAATAATATCTCTAATTTCCTAAATAACTATAAGGTTATATTAAAGATTTCTAGTAAGCTAGAATATGAAATAGTTACTAAAATCTCTTTTTATTATAATATATACTATAAGTATACTATTAAAGTTATAATAGTTAATAAGTATACCTAGAAGGATACTAGAGATATTCTTATAAGAGTCTATAGTATTACTAACTTTATAACTAACTATAATCCTAATCAAAAACTTTATACTATAAATTATAGTACTAATTTAATTTTAGATAATTTAATAGGAATAGTTAATTATTTAACTATTATAAATAACTTCTAAGAAAGAATAAGAGTGTATAGGGATATTACTTTACTTAATATAAACCTTATCTATATTTCCCTATATTAATTCTTATTCCTAGTTTTTAAAGAAATCTCTAGAAATTTTTACTATAAGATCTCTTAATTAGTTAAAATACTTTAAGCTTCTTTTAAGTATTTATTATCCTAATAAACTAGAGATTAAATTCTATTAAAATAGTTAACTAACTAACTTACCCCTATTATATTAATAACTATACCTACTAGCTCGATTTTTTGATTAAAAATTATAAAAATTACTAAGAAAACCTGAATTATTATAAATAAGCTTAGTAATAATAATAAGTAGTTCTTATTCTAATTTAAGGATTTAAATTTCAACTAGATAATACTGATTAAGATAGAAACTAGTTTTTATAAGTTTATAAATAGTTTTAGAAAAACCTAGGGACTAGTAGCTAAGTTGTATACTATAGATATAGGTAATAATAATAATTATAGGGTTTATACTATAGATTTATAGGTTTAATATAATATTAGTTATAGAGGATAGTAGTTTTAAAATAAAAGTAGTAGGTTTTAGAATTAAAATAACTTCTAGTATTATAGTAGTTTTTAGGACTAATTTGTATAGAATTAGTTTATAGTATATTACTAATATAACTTGAATAGCTACTAGAGACTTAGCTATTTTCAGCTTACTTAGTATACTTTTAAGAAGATCTACTATTTTAATTATAATAATTACTACTATTAAGTTAATAAGATTTATCTAAATCTAAAGAAAATAGAAAATAGTATTATATAGAATAGTTATACTAATAAGTAACCTAACTATAAAATAGTTCTACTATTTATTACTAAGAAATCTTATATCTACTTTACTAAATTACTAGTAGTATCCTATAGTTAAATATAGTATTCCGATTTTCAAATATTATTCTAAAAATACAAATAAACCTAAGTATAGTAGCAATTTACTAAGATAAGGTTTCAGGATAAATAATAGACTACTTAAGCCTAATTAGTAGTACTACTCCTAATAAAAATCCTAAAAGAAATAACTTATATTAGAAAAGAAGTTAGATTAAATAGAAAATATTGATTCTATTCTAAATATTATTATAGTTAACTAGTCGCCTAAAGAAGAAATTAGAGAAGTTTTAGAAAGAGTTCTAAGGAGGATAGGAATAAAAAATATTAAAGCTATAGATAAATTAAAACTAACTAATAATTACTATTCACTATATAACTTATATAAGCTAAAAACTGCTATATTTATGGATCTAATTATAACTTATTATAAGTTTATATCTATATAAATATTTAAAAGTGTATAAATAATAGAGCTCATATCTAACAATAAGGAAATTTTACTAGATACTAAAAAACCTATTTATTTATTAAATATAAGGAAGACTAGCTAGATAGAAGCTTCTAGTTTTACTATCTTTTTAAGTAAAAAAAACTAGAATCTTATATACTATATCTATTATAAGAAGGTTAATAAGTAAGTTTTAATTCTAGAAGAATTACTTTATTATAATTAGCTTATATATATTTAAGTTAGTTATAAGTATATAAAGATTATTATAGATAGGTATTTTAAAGATAAGAAGGTATAAGATATTTTCCTCTTTATAGATAAGGATTTTGTAATATTTTATAATAAAGTTAGAGAGTAAAGTTAGGTAATTTAGGAGTAGATAGAATATTAGAACTATAAGTATATTTAACTATAAGTAATAATATTACTCCTACCTTTAGGGATAACTAGGGATATTAGAACTATATATTTATAAGTTTAATCTAACTAAGTTATATATAATTATAGTATTAATATTAAGGTAGTAGGTTTAGTAGTAGAAGTGGTATTTTTAGTAGACTATATAATAATAGTTTTGGTAATAGTTTATAATTTTATTATAACGTATTTCTAGATTAATATCTAATTTGTAAACTTAGTAGGCTTTAAAATCTAAGGAATTATTAATATAAGATTAGTAATTAATAATCTCTCTAAGGAATATATATAGGCAGTTAATTTGTAGTCTTATATAACTCTGATAAGATTAAGCTTCTGCAGTATCATAGATATTAAGTATATAACGGATTTCGCTAGAATAATAATAGAAAATGTTTAGCTAAGTAATTATTATATATTTAATATTAGATTTTGTATTATACCTAAGGGCTGTATTATGAAGTCCTTAGTTCTAGGTATTTTATTTATTATTAAGATAAAAATAATGTTAGATTATACTTAAAACTAAATAGTTAGAATATTTTAGTCTAGGAATAATAGGTTTAATATCTTATTATTATTCTATATTTTTAATTTAATAGTGAAGCTTTATGATATTATTATAAATACGGGAGGTTTCAATTAAATTTAAAAATTATATAGCCTATTTCTTTTTCTAGGAAAAGGAAACTAATAGTTTCTATTAATAATTTTATATTAATAGATAACTATTTTTTATAAGAAGAAATAGTTAGTATGAAGAAGAAGAGGAGGAAGAATTAGATATATTACTTTCTAGTTTTAAGTTAGACTTTATAGATTTTATATGATAGCTATAAGACTAAGTATTTCAAAAGGTTTAAGTATAATTAGATAATAATAAAGAAGTTATTATAGTAATTAATAATTTAGAGAAAGAGTTTTAGGAAGTTTTAGAAGTTTTAGTTTGCTAAGTAATTAAGCTAAAGGTTTATAAGATTTATTATATTATTATATTTCTCAGGAAATATAACTTGGACTATTCATCTTATAATAAGAAGTATCCCTATAGTTTTTATAGATTTAAATTATTAATTTGGTAAGTTTTAATAAGAAAGAAAAAGAGTTAGAAAAGTTCCTATTATAGAAATTATGAGGTAGTAGTAGTATTTAATATTATACTAATAGACTAGAAGACTTCTAAGTATATTATAATAGTAGATATATAAAGAGGATCAGTTAAGGATATTAATATATTATATAAGATAAAGGATAAGAAGATTAATTTAATTAATAATATTTTATTAGATAGGATAACTCTTAAAGGTAATTCTAAGTAGAAATTAAAGGTATAGGTAGAAGTAGAGAAAATTATTAAAAATAATTCTAAAGGATAATTTATAGATATAATTATATTAAAGTTTTTAAAGATTTATATAGGGGAGTATCTTATTTTAGAGTGACTAAATAAGATTATAGACTCTATAGGTTATTTATAGAAACTTAAGAAAGAACTTCTAGTAGAAGTTCTAAAGACTTAAGAATAAGAATTAATATATAATTTTAATTATTATAGAAAGCTACTTGAGTTAGTTATATTACTATAGATAATTAAGATAATTCTATATAAAACGTAATAAGTAAGGTTAATTCTAATTTTTAAAGAGTTAATTAAAAATATTATTAAGATATTAAGGATTTATATTTAGAATAGAATTCTTAAGTATAATTATATTATATATTAAACTTTTTTTTAATTAGGAAAAAAAATAGTAAGATAAAACTTATTAATTTAGCTATTTAGATTAATAGTATTATAATTTAAAATATAGAGTTATTATTAAAAGCTAATGAGTTTTTAGAAAACTTTAGTATATATAAGTTTTTGTCTCTACTTGATATTTTCTTAAAATATAACTAGATCCTTCTTAACTTGAAGAGTTAGGATTTAACTATTTTTATAACTTTATTAGGTTTATTTAGATATTATATTTTATTTATAAGAAGTATTAATTTTATTACTTAGTTTATATAGATTATAATAAGGATTTTTTATAATTTGATTTCTAATTATTATAAAGTATTTTTAGATAATATTATAATAAAAGGGTTAATAATTATATATAATAATGAGGATAACTTGTAGTACCTAGGTATTTGTAAATATATTCTAGAATATATTTAGAATATTAATAGAGTTTTTATAAATATTGAACTAGTTAGTTATATAATTATAATAGTTAAATTGTAATAGGTATAAGAAATAGTTATTATTATGAGTTATATATATAAGATATATAGTTAGCAACTAGAAGAATTTAAGATTACTAAGATAAAAGAATAGAAGGTATGCTATAATATTTTAGAAGTTAGATTATTTTTAGGTATTACTATATTTTATTATATTTAGGTAAAAATTATTCTGTTATTATATACCTCTTTAATAATTTATTTAAAAAGAATATTTCTTTCTAATAGTTAAAAGTATAAAAGATAGTAATAAAATAGTTATAAGATAAGTTTTATAATATTTTTATATTTATTTCCATTAATTATAGTTAAGAAAGAAGATAGATTTACTTAGTAATTAATATTAGTAGAACTAATTAAAGTATAGTTTTAAGATAATTTGTCAAATAGAAGAAACCTATTACTTATTATAAGAATAGATTATTTATAAATTTAGAGTTTAATTATAATATAGAGAAAAAAGAGTTTTAAAGGTTATTAAAAATTTTAAAGTGGGTTTATAACGATCTATATAATTAGTATTTCTTATTAGAAATAGATATAAAAATACTAATAGTTTAGTTTAATAGTATAATATCGGATTTTTTAGGAGTATTTATTATTTATTTAATATTTTAGATATAGATATTTAATTTTAAAACTTGTTATATTAGTAGTATGGCGAATTTAGTAATTAATAAGTTATTTTAAAAACTTTCTAAATTATTTAATAGAAATAATGAAGTTAGAGAAGGGGATATAGATAATTAGATTAATAAGTAGATTTCTTTATAGATGTAAATATATAAGCTTTTTTTAATAAAGTGTATTTTTTTGGTAATAGATAGTATATAGAAGAAGTTTTTAATATGGATATTGATTTTTCTATAGGTAGTACTATAGATTCTGAATTGGTATTTTTTATAGTTGTGTTAAGTAATTTATAGGTTTGGTTATATGAATTCTAATAGATTACTTATTATTTAGTAATTCTAAAGAGGTTATTTAGTATTAATTCTAATTGTTTTAGAGTGTTTAAGTATAAGGTTTTGATATTCTAGTTATAAGATTAGCTATTTTTTATATAAATAGTATTATGTAGGTTGATATTTTAGTAAGTAGAAGATAATTTTGTAGTATAGTAGAAGCTTATTATTATAATATATAATAAGAGTAGGTATTATAGTTAAGAAGTAGTTTTCTATAAGTTGTCTAATTAGTATTACTAGGTAGGTATATATAGGGAGGTATGTAAGGTAGTAAAATACTATTCTAATTATTAATTATGCCGAGCTAGATATATAAATAACTTTTATAGTTTTACTATTCTATATAAATATTTATTTAATAGAGTTAATCTAGATATTTAGAGAGTAGGTAAGTAGTATTTTATTAAAGTAAGAAATATTTTTACTAAATAATTAGAAGTATAGTAATTAAATAGGGTAACTTCTAAAATTATTATGAAGTTTTTATAAGAAGAAGTAGTTATTTAGTATAGTTCCTATAGTATACTTATTATAAATAGTAGATTAGAAAATAAGTAGTATATTATTAAGTTTAATAAGAAGCATAGTATGAAGTAGTAAGTTATTTCTATTTATAATGTATAGGTTAATAGTATTATTAAAGTTAGATATTAACTTATTATTTATATTTTATTAATCTGGATAATAAGGAGTAGTAATAAAGATTCTTGATTCCTGCTACTTGTAGTACTATTTATAGATTGAATAATAGTTTAAATATTAATAGGGTATACTTCTTTCTATTTTAAGTATAATTATAAAGTAATAATATTAATTGAGATTCTGATGTTTATATAAAGGGTTTTAGATTAAGTATTAGTATGAATAAAAAAAGAGGAATTATAATTAAAGATAAGGGTATTTATTTAGTTAGATAAAGATAGGGAGAAGGTTGTAAAGATAATTATAGAGTAATATTAGAAAGTAGTAAAAGGTTTTAATTCTTAGAAAATTAATACTTTTTAAAATAAGAAGTTAGAAATTAGGAATTTTGTATTAGTTTATAATATAAAGAGGGTAATTAATAAGTTATTAAAATAAAAGTTAGAGTATTAGTAGATTAAGTTTTTTTAAATTTTTTTGTATATATTAAATTCTTCTTTATATAAGTTAGTAATTTTACTAGGAGAAGAAATTTAAAGTTTAATTTATAGTAGTAATGACTTATAGAAATTTATTTAAGTATTTATAGGGTATTAAGAGTTATTGGATCTAGATATTTGTAGGTTTAAATTAGAGTTAGAATTAGGAAAAGTCTTTTTAGTAAAAAGTAAACTTATAAGTACTAGGGAGGTAGAAGATTATAAGGAGTTTATAGTTTTAAGAGAAAGTAATAGTATTAGAGAGGATATATTTTTAATTTAATAATAAGTATACTTATTAAGTATTTAGAAAATTATTAATATAATACTAAAGGATTTTATATTTAAAATCTATTTCTTTAGGTTAAGTTTGGAGAAGTAAGTAGTATATTAAGAAATACTTCTCTAGGATCCTAATTTTTCTTTAGATAATATTTAGAAATATAAGTATATATTTATAAGTTTAAAAAGATGATTTTATTTATTTTTTTCTTTTTATTATATATTTTATAAAGAAGTTTAATTTTTCTAGTTTCTAAGTTTAGAATTTTAGATTTTAAGTTGTTCTTTTAAGTTTCAAAGAGGGGAGCTTATAGGTTAGAAAAAATAGTACCCCGTTTTATTATTTCTACTATGTCAAATAGTTAAAAAAACTAGTTTTAAATTTCAATAGTTAGAATATTTTATTTTCTTTTTTAAATTATATAATTATTTATTTTGGTAAGAAAGTTAGGTATTTAGAAAAATATAATAAAGAATAAAGAATATAGTAAAAAAGGTTTTATTTATATTTATAGGTTTATTCTATATTTTTATCTCTTTTATTTTAGTATTTCTTTTATTAAACTAAAACTTAACTAAGAGTTTTTTATTTCGCAGCTTTAATTTTTTATTATATTTTAATATCTTTCTAAATATAGGAAAATAGCTTATCCTGAAGTAGTTAAAAAGAGGGGTCATATATAAAAAGATAAATAGTATACATAAAAGTAGTATTAAGAATATGATATAATATTTTCTACTAAAGAAAGATAATATTAAGAAATTAGCTAAAGTTAAGGTAAATTACTAATAATAGTTTAATTTTTTTAAAATTCTAAAGGATTTTAGATTTAAGAATAAAGAGGTTATTATACTTACTATTTAACTAATAGTTTTTATTAAAGTATATCTAATTATAACCCTATTACTACTAAATTTTAATATAGTTAAAATTATAAGTTTTTTAAGTTTTATAGAAAAGGTAGTTAGTATAAGGAGTTTTAGAAAGGGAAATATATTTAAAATAGGGTTTATAGATTTAAGAGTTAGTTTTATTATTATATATAGTATATATTTGCTCTTCGTAGTAGCTATAAGGTACTATATTCTAATTATTATACTTCTAGATAAAGAGGCTATATATAATAGTTAGATAATTAATAATCTTTTAGATTTACTAGCTATTAGGATAGGTAATAGTTTAATAGATAAAGATTTTTCATTAGAATATAAATATCTTTTTAATATATAAATAGATTTTTTTATAGTTTTATAGATTTATAAAGGTATATTAAAAAGTTATTTATATAACCTAAGGTTCCTTATAGATCTAGAGCTACGGTATAAATACTACTTTAAAATACTTATTTTAAAGGATATTAATATATAGGAATATAAAATTAATAACTATTTAGTAAATAAGTTAATTTATAGAAAAAAATAAAGGGGGTATTAGTAACTTATAGTTAGTTTGGCTGAAGGGATTAAGACTTATAAGTATATACTACTTATTATTTTTTTAGTATAAAAAGGCTAATATTATAAAGTAAGTAAAAAGAGTAGGGTTTTTTAAGTTTATAAGAATAAGGGGTATTAGTATTCTTAATTAGGATGAAGTAATTATATTAAACTATAGTTAGAAGAAGTCAATTATAAATAAGGTAAAGTAATAACTAGTAGGTTATAGATAAGGGAGAGAGAAAGATTAATAAGGTATAAGTTAGAAGAAATACTTTTATATTTTTAGTAGTAATAAATACGTAGTTATAATTGAGGTGATATTAGTAAATCCTACTGGTTCTAAGGGAAGAACTTTTTTATTTAAAAAACTAGTTATACTTCTTAAGTAAATTAGTTAAAAGTAGTATATTTATAAATTTAGAGTTATTTAAAATAAATATTTTTACTTTCTAATAAGGTTTTGATTTTTTTTAATATATTAATAGATATATTCTAATTTTTCTAAATTTGAGTAGGATTTTTATTTTAATAGATACTTTTTCTAAAGAAGGTATTATTTATCTTATGGTTTAGGTTTATAAATATTCTTATTACTATTTAAATAATTCTCTTTCCTTTTTAATACTATTTAATAAAGATCCTATTTAGTATTATAATAGGTTTAATAGAGTTTCTTATTCTTAACGATTTATATATTTGAAATAATAACTAGTATTATTAGTAAAGTATAGAATTAGGGAACTCTTGTTTATTCTTAGACCTATAGATTTTAAAGAGGAAGTTAGGTAATATAGTTAGTAGTATAGAAAGGAATGTTTTATATTCCTACTTTTTTTATATAGAAGTAGTATGGTGATTTGGATGGGTCTCTTAATAGATTAATAGTAAGGCTATATATAGTATTATGATGTATAATAGGTTGATAAGTGTGGGGAGGAGAGGTTTGTTGTTACCTTGAGATTTATAGACCTATATATAGGAGGAAGTAAGAAAGAACTATAGTATTTAATGATTTAATAAATTTATATTATACTAATTACATAATATTTTAAGTAGGTATTAGTATTAATACTTCTTAATTAAATATAATAAGTTCTTATTATAATAAAGATCCTATTTAAAAGATATAGTTATAGATATATAATAAGTAATTAATAAGTTAAACTAACCTAAGAATTTTATAACTTATTACTATTTAGCGAAATACTTATACCAAGTAGAACTATATAGGACGTATAGGAGGTAGATTATTAATATAATAATAAGATTAATAAGAAGGATTGGATATTTAGAATATAATATAACTTTTTCTAGTATTTTAAGGTTAATATTATAAAGAAGTACTTATTTATTATAATATTAAAAGTAGTATCTAATTTTACTTTAGTAAATAAGATTTAGTTAGTAAGAAAACTATTAGTAAAATATTTATAGGTTTTTCAACTACTTATTAAGCTTAACTTTTTTATAAAAACTATTATTAATACTATTTACAATACTATTTATCGAAATAGTCTTTTTAAAGTTAAAATTAGAAAGTTTCTATAAGTACCTATAGGAGGCTATATATAAAAGAATTAAAATATAGAGGAGTTATTTTATTTAATTCTTAGTTTTTATAACTAAAGATTAAATAGAGAGTTTTATTTTAATAAAGTTAATAGATTAGGAATTGTAGTTAAGATACTGAGGGAAGAATTTAAATTAATATTAAATAATAAGTGTTTTTTTAGTAGAAGACTAGTATTTTAATAGTGAATCTATATAAAATTATTTCCTAAGCTATTATAGTATAAACCTAAGGATTAATTAATAAGACTTTGTAATATAGTAAAAAATAGTTGAATAAGGGGTCTACCTTTATAATACTAAAGGTATATTATAAATAATAGAATATTTAAATTCTTAGGAATTTAATATATTTCTCTATTTAGGTTTATAAAATAGTCTTACTACTTACTAAATGCCTAAGGGAGTGAATTTATAATATATTAAGAGTAGCTATAGTGCTAATAGTGACTTGATTAAATATAAATAGTAATTAGTGAATAACTTATTAATAAACCTATAGGAAATTAATATTACTATATTCCTTATTAGTAATAGTAATATTTATTAAGTTAATCTTATAATTAATTAGATAATAAGGAGGGTTTTTTATTCTAACTTTATATAGGAAGACTTTAGTAATAACTATTTTGTTGAAATAGTAGAATAGTTACTATAATTGTATATTAGTATAAGTACCTTACTTAATATGATTAAGTTGTTTTGAGTTAATGCTTAGATAGTATTAATAAATTTTTAATATAATTAGTTTATTTATAGTTTTTAAGTAGTAAAGTAGTTTAAAGTATTTATTTGGGATGGGGTATTTAATATTATGAATTTACTATAAGTTTTAGTAGATAAGTAATATAAGTATAAGGGTAAAATTCTTTTAGTCTTATGTTGGATATTAGTTATTAATAAATATTTTGGATTTTATAATAATATCTATAGGAACTTATTAATATAGAAAGTAATTTAGATTTATAAGGATTATAAGATAATAGGTTATTTTTTATTTGTTTTTAATAATAACTTACTACAAGTATTAGGAGGGTATTTATAAGGTTAAATATTAGTTAGATAATTATTTTAATAATAATTAAAAGTATTAAGGTTAGGGAAGTTAATACTTAGGCTTTAGAGAATGTTGTAGAATAAGACTTACTAGGTTGACTTAATATTAATATAGATACTGTATTAGAGTTCTTAAAATAGATTATAAATATATATTCTACTTAGTCCTATTCTTCTAGTATTAGCTTATTAAGGTTTTTTAATATTATTTCTGTACTTTTAAATTAATATACTATTCTATGTTTATTATTTTAGTCTATATAATTATATAAATCCTTCTAGTTATATAAAAGAGTAATTTATAAGTTAATAAGTTGATTATTAGGTTTAGATTAAATAGAATACTCTTACTAAGTTAGTAGTTTATATATTTTTATGGTTCTTAGTATAGGGAGGTTAATTATAATTCGTTTAGGGATTAATTTAAAATAATTATTATTAGGTAAATAATAAATAGATAAGATTAGTTAGTAGAAATAAGGTTAGAAATAAGGAGGAATTTAAATAGTTAGGTTAGTAATAATTATAATAGTGTAGATAGGCTTTCTTTTAGTTAAACTTATTATATAAAGCTTTTAGTAAGTTTAAAAGGAGGATTATAATAGGTTTAAACTTAAGGTTTTTTTTATTATATAAATAGTATATATATATAAGCTATAGGTTTATATCTATAGTATTTATTTTCTGAATAGTAGTAAGAGATATATAATTTATATATACTATTCTACTTTTTAGATTTCAGAGTACTACTTTTATGATTGAAGTACTTTTTATACTATAGATCTATAAATGTAGCGTTTTTTATTTAATATATTTTTCTAGAATTTTCCCCCTATTTTCTATTGCTATAGGATTGGGTTTAGGAGAGGTTGTTTTATTTATTTGTTTTAGTTGTTCTAGTCTAAGCGGCTAGCGCCTATTTCAATATATATATATATATATATATATATATATATATATATANTACTACTATATATATATATATATATATATATATATATATATATATAGTTATAGCTATAGTTTGAATCTTTTTTTTGACTTTTCTTTATTTTATAGGGCTAGTTTAGTTTTAGTTACTTTAATTATTATTTTTATTCTTTTTTTTTGTAATTTTTGAATATGTAGGGGCGTTTAGGCTTTCAAAAATGAGGAGGATTGTGATAAGCTTAGGTAGTTATAAAGCTATTTAGCTATATAGATGTTTATATAACTACTAATCTCTATAGAAAGCTATAGCTTTCTATAACTATATATTTAGCTATAGTATAGCTAGCTAGTTATAGTAGCAACTTAAACTAGTTTTATTCTTCATTTTACCTCCTTTTAGTATAACTATATAGCTATACTTATAGCTACCTTTTTAAGGTTTCTTTTAGTTATTACTATTCCTCTTTACCCTCTAGATAAATTAATACTAATTAGTAATTAACCCTTCTATTATATTACTATACTATAAATTAGTAAGACTTATTATAATAGAAGAAGTAATTATAAAACCTTATACCTAAAATCTATATAAGATAAAGGATTATAAGATTTATTATTTAAATACTTTAGACTACTTCCTACTTTAGAATTTTACTAAAAGCTTCTAAATTATATACTAACTCCTTATAAATCTTACTATCAAGGACTTAATTAAATATTCTTATTATAATTTAAAATAAAATACTTCTTATAGTATTATTAATAAGTTAGTTATATATTTAATATAATTACTTATTAGAATATATTTAATTAATATAATAATTCTTTTAAAGTAATACTAGATCTTTATAATACTAGGGATTATAATACTCCTAGCTTCTTATTCTTAAAAAATCTCTAAAGCTTCTTAAAAATACTTCTTTCTATCCCTCTCTTTCTTATAAGTCTAACTAAGAATAATAGTACTACTATATTTAAAAGAATCCTTAACTTTAATAATAATATCTAATATAATACCTAAGGTTGAAGAATTAACTTTAAATATTCTAAATTTCTCTAAAGTAGTAATATTAAAAATAAATATTTTATGATTTATAAAATTCTTCTACTATATAGATATTAATTATTTTAAAAATATATTTAAGTAGTATTGAAGGTCTTTGATCTATTTAAAGTCACATACCTCTCGGGACCCTTTAAAGGAAGCTACACCTAGTAGTCGGCTCTTACCTCATTTACCCTATAGATACTACTAGTTCTGAGGAACTATTTAACTAGAGGAAACCTCAGGCAGCACGACGTAGTTGGTTAATATGATTACTGATAAATAGGGAAAGTATAGGCCTATCCGTCGTAATTACTTCTTTAAAGGATTGCAATCACATGACACTAATGCCAGCCAGCTGGTAGCGCCTGTCGCCAGCTGTTAATAGTCGCCAGCTGTCAACAGCTAACGGTAGTAGCTGACAGCCAGTGGCAGTTGCCATACGGTTTACACAACTGGCAGGAACGCCAGTCGTAGTTGCCCGCCGCAGGATTCGAACCTACTGCTCTTGCCGTGACAGTAAGAGCCAGCTAGACGTTAAACCACTACGTCAAGCGGGTCTTTGAAAAATATATAAGAAATTAATTATATTAATTTATTAGTAAATAATACTTCTAAAGTCTCCATCCCTTTAGCCTACTATATAATATTCTATTAGTATATAGAAATATATAGTTAAAAGTTCTTTTAAATATTCTAAAGAGATTTTAAAGAATAGTTTAAATCTATTTAATAACTCAATAATACTATAGTAGTCTACTATTTTTAAGACTACTTTATTTACTATAAAGTTAGAATTACTATAAATAGTAGCTATATATATAATATACTTATTTAACTTATTAAGTAGGAAGATTTCAATATTTAGAGTAATAATAATATTGAAGACTTTGGAAAATAATATTCAACTTTTTAAATAAATATTAGATACTTCCTAGAGCTTTTTAAGGATATTATTTGATTACTTTTACTTTATATTTAGAATGGTATCTAAGCTTTGCACTTTATATATAGATTTAACTATAGAATTTACCCGATAATAGTATTTATATTAATACTGGCTTACAACTAGTTAAAATAGTAGTGAAATTACTTATTGTTATAGATAATTATATTTCTAGTTTTAATATTTAACTTTATAATAATAGAAGACTTTATAGTAATAACTTGTATAAGGAGAGTTTTATTAAAGCTAGAGCTTAATATATATAGCTAAAAGTAACTATTAAGGTTATAGAGTTGAGAATCTTTATACACCTTTTAAAAATAGAATAAAATAGAATATTTATAAGAACTAGGTATTTTATAATTTATTATTCTTCTATATCTTTTATAATAAAACTAAAATCTCTTCAAAATCTATATAGTTATTTATAAAAAAAGTACTATAGAATAAATATAGAAATATCTAATTATAACTATTATAATTAAAACTATTATTTTATTAGAATAAATCTTAAAAACATTATTTTGAATACTATAATTAATAAGTAGCTTATAGGTATTTAAAAGAATATTATCTAGTTAATTTATAATTTATTATATTAAACTAATAATATTAGGAATTAGGTATTAATTAGATAATATTTTAATATTAATATACTATTATAATACTAATTACTAGATATTTTAAAGTATTATAATAATATAATTATAAAGATTTTAAAAATTATCTAGTTATATTAGAAGTATTTATATTTATATAAATATTATTTATATATTAGTTATATCTAATATATTAAGATTGTTTACTAATAAGAATAGACTAAATCTTATTATACTTATATAGAAATTATAAATTAGTTTATATTAATAGTAGAAAACTTTTATATTAATAGTATAAAGTTTTATCTTAGGGGTAGGTAGGGCTTAGTGCGAATATTAAGGTTGTAGATATTGAAGTTGTAATAGATATTTAAATAAAATGCTTATAATTAGTAATAATTAAATATTTTAAGATATTTAAATTATATATAATTATAAAGGTATAAGGGTGTAAAGGTATAAAGTTGTTATAGAAAGAATTGTTAGTTATTTATTATTAAAAAGATTAATATAAAGTAAGTATATTAGTTATAGCTATAAGAAGTTTAGTTTTAGATTAATTAGGAGCTAGTTATAATAATTAGTAAGAGAGTGGGAGGGCTAAAGTTATACTTTAGAAGGTAATATATCTACTAATAGCTGTAGTAGAAAGCGAGCTATTAGCCCCTTTCTTTAAAGATATTATATCTATTAAATAATATATTAAATTACTTCTCTATAAGATTAAATCTAAAGTTTAATAGGCATAATTTATTATAGCTTTTTTAAAAATATTTAAAGAGGGATAGTAATAATATAAATAGCTAGTTTTAATACTCTTAGTATTAGTATTATACTTTTAGTCCTCCTTATTAATCTTACTAGTATGTAATCTTCTTAATATAAGACTTCTTTATATATAAGAAGTATATTATAAATATAATAATTTATAGCTTTTTTAATAATTTAAATATTCCTTATATATTACTTCTACTATTCTTTTTAATAATACTTTGGCTAAATATACTATAGATATTATAAAGCTATATAATAAGAATATAAAATATAATAAAAGCTTATATAATATATTTAAAATTAAGATCTGTTAATTACTATTTTAAGCTTAATATCTTATATTATATATAAGCTAGTATATTTTCAATTATATTGACAGATTAAGCTTTTAAGTATTACTTTAAGTAGTTAAATAACCCTAGTTTTAACTTATAATTCAAATAAATAACTTATTATATTAAAAACTATTTTGAAATAATAAATATTAATAGTTATATTTCTCTAACTAGTAAAATACTATTTTTTGAAGTATTATAACTAAGAACCCTAAGAAGAATAAAAAAAAAGCTCTTAAGATTTTTATATTTAAATTTATCTATATTTAGAAAGCTTTCTTATTAAACTTCTATATAGATATAATATTCTACTTCTAACTTATAA
>AMCV02000003.1:697879-748930 GCA_000350065.2 Colletotrichum orbiculare MAFF 240422
ATTACTATATATATAGTAGTATACTTTCTATATCTTACTAATAATAAGTATTAGGCATTTAGTACTAGCTATAGCTAATTATATAGTAATTAATAAGTAATTACTATACTATAGATCTAGAGTTTTATATAGCGTTTTATATTAAATAATATAGGAATAATAATAATAAATAATTAGAATACTACTTTATATCTATATAATAAGATTATATATAGTATATATTACCCTTTAGATAAATCAATATTATAATCTTCTTTTTATATTCTATAAATATTTTATTTCTATCTTATAATCTAGGAAATCTATCTTTGAAATATTTACTAAAGTCTCTATATTATATATCAATTATATTTTTCAGGATAGTTATGGCTTAAATACTCTTGCTATCTTTATCGCTTATCGGCATGTCGCAATTTTTTTCCCTCTCCATTTCCCTTTCATTCGGCCTCCGCTATCCTGAGCGGAAAAGCCTTCAGGCCTATCCTCCTGGTTTTTCCACCCACACACCTTGTCGCAATGCCCGCCACTAAGCACTCCCTCGCTGGAAGCGATGTCGACAACCAAGTTCATGCTGAGACGTCACGGCCTGTCAAGAAGCAGAAGCTGAAAGACTTCCCTGCCCGCGAGGAAGCTGACGATGATGAATCCGCTGAGCTGAAGAAGCAGAGAAAGAAGGAGAAGAAGGATCGGAAGAAGGAGAAGAATGACAAGAAAGTCAGCAAGGAGAGGGGCGACAAAGACAATGTCGCTCCCATAGATGGCAAGACGGACCTCGGAGATGACAAGGTTGAACGTAAGAGACAAAAGAAGGAGAAAAAGAACAAGAGGAAGATGGAAGAGGCCCTCGAAAGCAAGTCAACTCCCGAGAAGAATGCGGCGACCGCCACAGCAAGTGGTCATTATCAGCAATCTGCTGCCCTAGCCGCCCTTCCCCAAGCCGACATCGACGCCTTCATGTCAGCGGAGGCCATCACGGTCACCGACCCGACTGACAAGGCTGCCCACTTGCGGCCTATCCTGCAGTTCTCCTATCTGCCGGAGACCAACCTCGTCAAGCAGAGCCCATTTTCAAAGTACAAGAATCCCACTCCGATCCAGGCCGCCTCCTGGCCTTTCACCCTTGCTCGTCGCGATGTCATCGGAGTCGCGGAAACCGGTTCAGGCAAAACCATGGCCTTCGCACTGCCCCTTGTCGAGGCCATCTCCCACATCAAGCAGCGTGGCATCAAAGCTGCCGTCATTTCACCAACTCGCGAGCTAGCCATGCAGACACAGGAGCAGTTGGAGCATGTTGCAACCCTCGTCGGTCTCAAGTGCATCTGCATCTACGGTGGCGCCTCCAAGGACGATCAGCGCGCCCTCCTTAAGCGTGGTGCCGACATCATCGTTGCTACCCCGGGCCGCCTCAAGGACTTCATGGCGGACAGCACCATCGAGCTCAACCAGACACGCTTCGCAGTGCTGGACGAGGCTGACCGCATGCTCGACAAGGGTTTTGAGGAGGACATCAAGGCCATCCTCGGCAGCATGCCTCCTCGCGAGGAGCGCCAGACGGTCATGTTCACCGCTACTTGGCCCGCATCGGTCCGCAAACTAGCCGAGTCTTTCATGGTTGACCCCGTAAAGATCACGATCGGCTCCAGCGGCAAGGAGACAGCTAGCGGCTCTGTTGAATTGCAGGCCAATACACGTATAGCCCAGAGCGTCGAGGTTGTGGACCCTAGAGCCAAAGAGCAGAGGCTTCTCCAGCTGCTGAAACAGCACCAGCAGGGCAGCAAGAAGAATGATCGAATCCTCGTCTTTTGTCTGTACAAAAAGGAGGCTACGCGAGTCGAGAACTTTCTGCAGCAGCGTGGCATTCGCGTCTGCGGTATTCACGGCGATCTTCGCCAGGAACAGCGCACGCGTAGTCTGGAGGCTTTCAAGTCAGGAACTACCCCGGTGCTTGTCGCCACTGATGTCGCAGCCCGGGGCCTAGACATTCCCGAGGTAAAGCTGGTCATCAACGTTACTGTAGGTCTTGCGTGTACCATCCTTGCGAACTCGAGCTGATTGCCACTTTCAGTTTCCCCTGACCATCGAGGACTACGTCCACCGCATTGGGCGAACTGGTCGCGCTGGCAAGACGGGTGAGGCCATCACCCTCTTCACTCAGCAAGATAAGGCACACTCTGGATCGTAAGTACCAACATACTACTTCTCCTCTTTGGAGATCGCCCTCAGAGCATAAATCTCACCCATTATCTAGGTTGATCAATATTCTCAAGGGTGCAAACCAGCCTGTCCCGGATGAGCTCTTCAAGTTTGGCACCACAGTCAAGAAGAAGGCTCACGACACCTACGGCGCTTTCTTCAAAGACGTCGACATGACAAAGAAGGCAACCAAGATAGTGTTTGATGATTAGACTTGTATAACTACCTCAGCAAACGCCAGTGACGAGGTCCCAGTAATGGTACTGGGCTCATATAGCAGCCTTAGGACCTTGAACAAAGCGGTAGCATTGCAAAAGGACCCTTCGTTCTGCCAAGAGTCTGCCATCATGTCAGGGGATGTTAGGGGAAAGATATTATTAAAACATTGAGGCGGGTGACTTACATGATCAGAAGGACCGGGATGGCAGACAAAAGAACGGTTATGGACCGCATTAGGGGCGTAGAGGCTTCTGAGGCACGACTATTGTCCATCAATCTGGACATGAGGTATGGCGCCGATAGACACACTATGGATGTTGCCGGGTTTGGCCGCAATGAGAAGACTTCGAAAGGGGTCTCGAGACTCTCAAAGTAAGATGTGATAAAGAGGCTGCTCCAGACGATACGGCAAATCATGTTTATGCAGTTGGCAAAGACAAGGCCCGAGGCACCGAGATTCATGAGACGCATGAAAACGTAGGCGGCAGTTCCAAAAGCGACTGAAAAGCCACCCATCCACGCCGACTGCCGGTGAACCTGGGGCTCTGTTGCCACAGAAGCCACGAACGCCTCAGTCACACCATTGAGGGCGAGCAGTGGGATATAATAGCAGTAAACAGCAAGAACGTCGCCAGCGCCGGCGCTCGCCCATCGTGTGCCAGCGACAAGGGACAGAAGCGGGGAGGCCAGTGCGGGACCAACACTGACAATGACTGCCGAAAGGAGCACGTAAACCTTGAGTAACGTATGAAGATGTTGGCTCGCGGTACTGGCGGTGGCCTTGGTTGGTTTGCTGGTGTTGGCATCCTGCGTCGATAGAATGCGGCTAAAGTAGCTACGACTGCTCTCCTCGACTGGCTGAAAGACTAGACGTGCAAGCAAGCCTCCGTAGTTGTTGGCGAGGGCGTAGACACCCTGAGACTGAGGTGTGGAGAAGATGGAAACGAGGAAGGTATCTCCCTGTGTGAGCATGTGTTTGACGACGCTCTGGGCGGCCAGGCTTGATGCGAGACGGAGCGTCGGCCGGTAGAAGTAGGAGACAACGTAATCCCGGGACGATAATAGAGGCATTGGGAGGAGTGAGAAACCATCTGTATTCGATAGGCTGAGGCCAGACCAGAGGTAAACAACCAGCAGACTGGCGCCGTAGCAGATCTGTCCCACGGCAAAGGGAAGCACGCCTGCGTCGAAGCCGGCAGCAGAGGCCCACGCAGCAGTGGCGAATGTGACGATACAGCGCAAGAAGGTGGAGATGGATTCTGCCATTGCGCGAGTTCCAAACTGAAGGCGCGTCTGCATGAGCACGAAGCAGGGCTCGGATAGCAGTTCCAGAAAGGCAGCAAGGGCGTAGAGGCGGAGAGCGACGAGGAAGTAGGGGGTATTTCGCGTCACATGGTCGGCAGATGATAGGTAGATCCAGCCTAGGCCAATCGTGACACAGGATCCCAAAAGAATGGCGAGGTACCCGAGATTGACGACGGCTTGGCCCTGGCTGCGAAGCCGATCCCTGAGGTCGTCATGGCGTTTGGCCGAGACGGCGTTGATTTCTTGGCGTTGGACAGCGACACGCAGACTTTCGCGGGCGAAGAAAAGAATGGACAGGTAATAAACCTCAAGCTGGGTAGCCACCCCGAGCAGCTGAGCAGTCAGGAAACGAAGGAGTAGCTGGTTGGCAACGAATGTGACGGCGCGAGAGCCGATCTGGAGGATGATGAGGAGGGAGGCACCGCGAACGACGGTTTGGCCAGCACCAGCGGCAGCGGTGACTGTCTCGGAGGTCGACATTAGTTGCCTGGACGCAAAGCTACGAGACTGATGAGTGCTGCTGGATCTGACCTCGCGTGGTGCGTGGGAACTGCCGTCGCTACGTGAGAGAATGTAGGGTGTATGTCATGGGAAAGCTGGGCTGAGAGAGTTGACGATGTTGTTGGGTGGACACAAATTCATCTGGTAAGGTGATTAGTAGGTACGTTGGCTACATCTTCGGCCCGGGTTTGCACGGCACACCCGACTGGACCTCACCTAACTCCTATGGACCTACCTTGGGTCGAGGGACCCGACCCGAATGATGCGGAGTTTCTGTGCCTCCTGACGGGTCTGTCTCAGGTCCCACGCAACTGAACTCCAGTGCAGCAGAGCCGAAAATACCTAGGAAGCAGTGGATGGGTGGATACCTATATATACCTACGTGCCTACCTTAAGAAGTAGGGAGTGCCTACCTTAAGTAGTCTCCTGTCCAAAACGCTGTTTGTCTATTTCGGTACCTCTGACACTACCTACCTTGCCCGTAGGAAGGTATCTAAGGTACCTACCTTACTACATATTCATAGTACCTGACCCAAAGCTTCAACTCGCGAATGTGACAAGAGGTAGCTCAGGACATAAAGCGCCTCAGCAGGAATACTTGTTCTGTGTATCCGTACATCCTGTCGTTTTCTTCTCGTCGCGAAAGCGAAGTATTTCGTGCGACAAGTGCAGTACGTGCAGGTACGGATAGGGTAGGAGCATTTCAATTTCAACCTTACTAGGTACCTTAACCTACCTGAGGTACGAAGAGACACACCTAAGAGGGTTCCACAGCCAGCAGCTTGGTCCATTTCAGTTGGCAAGCTCGTCACCTTCGTCCCCGTATCACACCAAGAAATCGTCAATGAGTTATCAATGAGTTGTCGCCGACAACCAGTCGTTACGCGCTGCGGAATCGCGCCAAGCCCACGACAGCGGATTCCTTGTCAACTCAATTACTTTGATGACCTTCATCTCGGCTCGGACCACATGCTCTCAAAAGGAAGGGAAACCCAAGTGAAAACGATACAACACCTTCCTGTCTGCATTCATGGCAGTTCTCCTTGTCCTTGTTCTTGTTGTTGTTGTTATTGTTGTTTCTCATCATTCTTCATTGGTAATTTTTCTTTCTGCGCATCGCCGACGTGTCGAAGAGCTTAGGTAGGTACTCTCACGCATACGGTTACTTATTACCTACCTTCAGTAGTACCGATACCCAGGCATGGCCATTCCGCCTTGCCTAGGTAGGTAGCCAAAGCACACCCCCGACTCCATATTAACAGATACGCGATTCCTCCATCGCGATAACAATCGTCCTGGGTCTCTACTCCGTACCCGGGTTACAATTATTTCTATCCTGGCGCCGCGACCCAATCGCCCAACGCCAGTGAACCTCCTAAACATGGGCTCGCTCGGTAAACACGAATAACCGCCTCTCGCCTCATATGACCTACCCACCTACCTACGTACGGATAGCGTAGGTCCTAGTCGCGCGAGCCATCGACGCGGTGACACATCCACGCTCTGAACATAACAGCATTTTCAAAATAAAAAATCGTTTCGACTCGCATCCGACATCAGCTGCCGATTCTTGCCAGAACATTCGTCTCACCTCCTTGCTGGGCGAAAGGCAGGGGAGGGGGAAAGGACATTCCATCCCAGCATGCTGTCCGTCGCGACGTTCCCTCCACCGCGATGACTAGCCATGGTATGGCAGACACTGCCCGAGCCCAGCTCGACCCCGACGCCATGGCAGAATTCGCCCAAACACCCAGTCCACGCACCAACGACGCCTCCACGCTTCGCTGCTGCTGCGGCCGGAATGACTGTGCTTTTCTGAAGCATAGCTGCATTGTCTTGGACACGGTTGAAAAGGATGTCCATACAGCCGCCAAGCTCGGCAAGGTGTGTTAATCTTGCTTTCCTTCCTCCGCCCATCCCGCGATAGGCGGAGCATTCCAGTCACGCCGCTTCGTCTCCTCAGGACTGGCTTCGCACAACACCTGGATTGCTGCATTCCGAGACCTCATCTCCTGTGATCCAATGGGGTGCTGCGCTCCCTTCATTTCGCGAACTCTGCCCTGCAGCTTTCCCCCGAACCCGCGACTTTCCCCGCTCCAACCATGAGGTCTCCTGCCGCCGTCGTTGTCGACATGCCGCTGACCTTCTCTCTCCAGGCTCTTCTTGCCCGCCATGAGGCGTACATGGCCGACGCCGAGAGAGACCGTCTCGATCTGATTAGTCGTATTGAGCAGCTGGAACATGACAAGCTGGAGCTACAGGCTGAGAATTCAAGGACCGTCGAGGAAAATCGCAACCTGTTGGACCAGCTCGAGATGCTTAACACCACGGTACAGGACTCCGACGTCCGCATCCAAACCCTCGAGGCTTCGTTGCTGTCGTCGCAGCAAGCTGTTCGGCGCCTCGAAAGTGCCGCCGCCCGGGCCGCCGAGATGGAACGACACATTGCGCTTCTCGAGCAGGAGCAGCTGCGGTTACAAAACACGCTTGTCACTACTGAGTCGGAGGCGCGCACGGCAATGCATCGGTGGCGGAAAGCTGAGAAGGGCATCTCTGATCTCCAGGAGCAGCTCGAACGCATGGAACAGGAGGCACTGGAGGAACGCGAACGCCACGCCGAAGTACTCGGCCGCATGGAGCGCCAACGCGAAATGGAGAAGGAGCTGTGTGCAGCTGCTGAACGTCTCAAGGGAGCGGCGGCGGCCAGGTCGATCACAGCCGGCAAGCCTCCGACCAACGTGGTGTCACATTTTGTTCGCGACCTGCTTCAAGACAACGCCAACCTTCAGCTAGGCATGGCAGAGCTGCGGGAGATGCTCGTCAACTCCAACGACGAGATCCAGGCTCTGCGGGACCAGCTGGTGTACCATCAGCCTGTTAACGCAGAAGACACTAATCCGACGTCCACATTGCGAGCGGAGCTTGGCCCTGATGTGACCGAACTCACGCAGCACATCTCGCAAGAGCTGCACATCCACCACCACTATCACGTGGCGGAGAAAACAAAACCGAAAAAAAAGCGCCACAGTCTCCATCCCACCATCTTCTCTCCCCCCACCGTCTCCCGCGCTTCCACGCCCCCGCCGGCCGTATGGCGCTATCCTCCTGCGACGCCCGTCACATCCGTCACTCACTCTCACAAGAATTCGGCCTCGACGGCCTCGATGGGCCCATCTAACAGGTGGTCTGTCTTCTCGGAGCACCCGTCAGAGTTTGCCCCGTCTTCGGTTCCCAGCTCCCCGCAGTCTAATCCTCGCTTCTCCATGTTCGACAAGGCCACTCTTGATACTGACATCCCATCATCGCCGACGACTAGTCTAGAGCCCACCTCACCCACCTGGAAGCTGACCCAGACCAAACACCCCTTCGAGACTTCGTCTCGCCTTTTTACGGCGCCCGACAAGCTCTTGAGTGTGGTCTCTCCTGCAGCCTTGGCAGCTCCCGCCCTGCACGTAAGCCAGCCCATCTCGACGACAATCGAAGAGGAGGGGGAGGATGGCGGTACTGAAGACGTTGGGGACTTGGTAACGTCGAATGCGGGTACCAGCGAGACGGTGTTGGGTTCGACTACGGACAGTGGCGCCTACAAGGACGATGTGCCGAGACGGTACTTGCACCGCGCCGTCTCTCACGAGTCCATCATATCCCTTTCGGGAGGCTTAGATATCCACACCTTAAAAGCCCGGCCCAGCCAGCTCACGTTTCGTCCATTGGGCGGGGCGGACGCCGTGTTCACGGGAGTGACAGCAAGGTCCACCATATCGCGCGGCAGCGACAAGCGAAGCGATGTATTGCTCCGCGACAGCCTGGCTGGGCAGTCCATGTCGCGGCTGTCTCCAACACCCGGCCGTAGTTCATCGCCATCAAGCGCTGCTTCCCAACGCTCACAGTCATCTGGTGGACTGGGAAGATGGGTGACGTGGCGTCCCTGGAGCGGTGGAAGCTCTCCGTCCCGAACGACGACTCCGATAACACCATCCAGACGCAACAAGGAAGACACGGACGTCCACAGGGCACCGGGCATCAACCAGCCGGGTGCAATCCCCGGCTTCCAAGAGTACTTGGCGGTACACCAACGACGCGTGGTTCCGAGCAAGGTCTCACCCGATCTCGTAGACATGGACGCTTTGCGTGAAGGGCTAGGGGGATAATTTCACGAGAGAAGACGTCAGAACCCGTGCCAAGAAAAAGTTGATGGCGCTGGGGTGGAGGTGCTATTGATCCAGTTGGGCAGTAGGGCGCGAAACCTAATTTTGTATACTTGCTTTCCTTTGTCCTACGGGCTCATCCGGCAGCGTTGGTTATATCCTGGGCGTTGTCGTTGAAGGGATTTTGGAGATACCCCTATATTGTTGCTTTCGGCCTCGTAATATCTTTCATGACAATAACTTGATCCACCGAGCGCGTACGCGTGCGTGAAGCTTTTTCGAGCATAGCGAGCTCACCGGCCCAGCTTGGGAGCGACACGCAAGATGCCCAGAACATCAAATAAACGCAGCATGTGGGCTTGTTTGGCATCTCGAGTTTGTGGTTGGATCAACAGTCTGTCTCCTACGCCAGTCATCTTTATATTATTTCCCCACGCTCAATAGGTAAGTGGTGTAGCCTTGACTTCATCATAGATAGGGAATGCTCTCCAATGACATGAGCGACGCAACCAACGACACGCAGGGACGGGAGTTAGGCTACAGGGAGCCAATCAAGGGACGCCAGGGCCAGATGGTGAATGAATGCCGTGAAACCCCACGCCAACTGCAAAGTCGCACTCTGCCCGGCCGACCTCGGTCATGGTCCTCGCGTCTAGGCAGAGTAGGTAGCTCGTCTGCGCAACGCCATCGAGGACAACGCTTAGGATGACGCCGTCGTCCTCGGCTGTTGTCTCGCCGCCGCCGCCGCCGCCGGCAGGCCGGGGCACAAAAATTGGCTCGCCGGGAGTGTGTGCCTGTGGGCACTGCCACATGAGAGCCTCCCGTGTGTCGGCGTCGGTCTTGACGATGGTGTCGAGGAGTGTGCTGAGACCACGATCGGAGAGGCTGTAGACGTAGCGATGTCGTCTGGTGTGGTAGGCCGGGTTGATGCTCGGCAGCTCGCCGGCATGCGGCGCAGGGATCGAAAAAAGCAGTTCGGGCTTGGAGGAGTCCACTGGCACTGGCGTACGCGTCATGCTTGCTGCATAATTGCTCGGGATCTCGAACCTGTACCTCCGCAAGCTCGCGTACGCATTCTTGACGCGGTCGCCCCCTTTCCAGAATTTGTTGGCCGCGTCGTTTCTGTTTAGAAGCACATCGTAATATAAGTTTTGTAAAATGTGCAGATTCTGGTAAGCAGCAACCTCGCAATAAATGTTGACGACATGGCCGTCTTCAGAAACCTCTTCAAACGCGTTGGTCGAGTGGAAGAAGAAACAAGCCGGTGTTTCAAAGGAAGCTACAACCCCCTTGTCGCTGAGACGATCTACGAAGTACCAACGGCAAGTTTTGGCGTCGTCGAATGGCTCGATGGCATCGAGAATGTTCCGTTCCCAAGGGACTTTGAGGCCGTTGAGCCCGAGATGGGTGACGGGAATACAAAGGACGACGAAGCTTTTTGTGAGAAAGAAGCTGTGAATGTAGGCTGGTTTAGCCTCGACTTCGGAAATGGACGCCAGTATATCTGTTTTACCGGTCGCAGCGCTGACACGAAAGAGTCGATATGTGGCCAGCCTTCCGAAGGCGAGGTTGAAGTTGAACATGTCACCCGTCTCGGGGTCGCGCTGGGGATGCGCGCAGGACAGGGGCCCTGTCAGATCCGGGTGGAGCTTATTTTGTCGAGCGGTGCCTATTGGTTCTAGAGTGTCCGGGTCGATCTCGAGGAGCGGATTGGCGTCGGTGGACAGCCAGACACTGCTCGGTCCACCGCGGTGTCCCGGTGCGGGCACCGTTGCCGAACCATTTGTGGGGACAACCGGGGTGAGGCCGGGGACGTTGGCGTTCACGGCGACGCAAATGTTGGGGGTTGTCTCCCGCGAGAAGAGACTCATGATCTTTCCAAATATTCCGATACAAGGATCTCGCCTCTGGCCAAAGGTGAAACGGCTTTCGGGACCCGCCGTACGAATGGCGTCAACAAGCTCGTCGCTTTGCCGTCTAGAGGTGTAGACGACGCGAGCTGCTCCGCCAGACGCGGACGCGGACCGGGGAGTGGACGCAAATTCGGCGCGAGAAGCTGACTGGGGAGCGACAATGTCGAATTTGTGCGTATGGGCGAGGCCGTCGAACCAATGCGAGATGTAGTAGGTTCCCTGAGGTGTGTCTTCTATCTTGCAACTTCCGGGACCTGTGCGGAAGAGCACACCAGCAGCCCAGGCAGGAATCTCGCCCTTGATGATTAGATCAATGGGACCGCGCTCCTCCGTCAGCCCGTCAAACTATACCACGGTCAGCGATGAGACGCGTGTGCGAACCTTGACACGAGCACACTCACCCCAGCCTCGTTGGGCCATTCATCATATGCGGCACGACAGCGATTATGCTCGAATGCCTGCAAGTCCGATGCTTCATCCTTGGCGGTGCGTAAAATGGTTGTCGCCGGGAGCCTCGCGGATGCTCCGGCTGTCATGTTGCCTCAACGAAGGGTGATATGGCGGTCAGAGCTGGTCCAAATGGGCGTGAGTAATGGGCCGAGGAATGTTCAAAGACCAAGGCGCCAGGTTGGAGCGGCCTGTTTCCGGCACCAACTGTGCCGTATATGGTAAACGGATGTACGGGGTCTCAAAGCCTGGAAGTCTGTCAACCTCGAAGAACAGTCGCGAGCTGACAGAGTCTCCGGATGAGTTGGTAATCAGTTAGGACACCAGGAGCGGGAGCGGAGGCTGGCTTCGAATGCGACGGGTTGCAACACACCTGAGCGGAGCGTTTTGCAGCGCCTTGCCCTCTTCACCAACGTGTCCCAGTGCAAAACACGCGCATAAAAGGCGATGGTGAAGGCAGAGACGTCCGAGTGCCGATGCGGGTGGAAGTGTTCGGCATGGGAACACAGCCAGATGGTTGCCAGACAAGGTAATGGACGTATCAACGGGCAGTCGGAAAGAAAGGCAGTGCGAGTGTGGGTGAACGAGTGTTCGTGGTCCGCAAGATCCGAAAGGACGAGAACTAGAAGCGCCGGCCGGAGGCTGCTACGGCCGTAGCGTTGGAAGTGTGCCCAGATATAGACGAGGATGTAGAAGCAATTGTGACTGATCACGGGTACGGCTGCCGTTGCCGTTGCCGTTGCCGAATGAGGCGGAAGAGATGAACAATAAATACCTTAGGTAAGTGGCATGGTGTAGAAACGCAACCTGCAAGCCAAATGAGAGGTGAGGGTGAGGCAGATGGCCAGCAGGACGAGGACGGGAATTACTGGATATGCGTGTAACAGCTCATGTTGTCGTGCCTCGGATTGCCACCCCGTCTCATGTCGCACATCAAGAGGGACCCGCCATTGAGAGCTGGAGTACACTGCACCCGTTATGAGTGGGATCCCATCCATCTGGCACATACGGATACATGGACCACAATCATCACGCCGTCATTATAGAAACATTGTTTGCTGAGTATGGCTGCCCAGATAATTAGCATCCCGTCGTCATTGATTATTAATTTAACAGGGTTGTCTTCTTGGGTCCATGCCTGCCTGGTACGAGGACTCGGCGCTTTGACAGGTAAGTACGGCCTGCTAGCAACTGCTTCCATGGGCAAGCAGCCAATCCCCGGTCAATCCTATGCACCGCCTGCCTTGGGCGACCTTCCTTGCTACCTTAATTGGCAGGTGACTGAAGGTACGCAAGGATGGCACTTTTGATATCTTCAAGTCCAGTCCTCATACTATTCACCTACTGCAGACCTACTCGGTAGCTACCTTGTGGTATCCACACGTCGTCGAAAAACAAGTGTCTCGCAATTGCAAACTGGCCAACTCCGTGACAAATACAAACTCGGCAACCTTCTTACTCCTCGGGCGTCCTGAATGAACCTCGAGGCTAATCAGCAGCCGCTTCACAGGACAAGATGATGAAATCAACCAAAAACCACCGCAGCAAGACCCTCCCTCCACCGCGAATTATGTGTAGCGGTTCAGCAAAGACAGCAAGCCCGTCCGCAAGTGCCAACCAGAGCGGCCGTCCGGGTTGATGGAAAACCCCACGGCCGCTTCGACCATTCGATAAGTCAGTGCCGATGGCTCGGCTCGGCACTTGGGGCATCTGGGCCTCTGCTCCGCCATGTTCGACTCCGTTACCCAGCCGCGGAACAAGCAGCTCCGACCAACGACGTGCTTGCATATGTCGATGCGCACCGCCGGCTCTCCGTGGTCCGCCACGTCGACTCCTGCCGGTCCACCTCCCCTGAATCCACGCCACTCGGCCACCACTTGCCAATCCCACTTGATGTCTCGGAGCTGGTTTGACACGTCCGACTGGGTGCTGCTCAGCTCCGAGGCCGCTGCCGCCCGTAACCACGGTGGTTCCGCCTGCTGGCCATGGCCTCCACCCTGACCCGGGCCAGTTGCGCGTTCGCCCAAACGCGGCGTCACTGGCGCCGACGCCATCGACGGCGACTCCCAGAAATCGACGAGGCAGATCATGCACCGGCTTTCGTCATCGCCGCCGCCGCCGCTTCCTCCTCCTCCTCCTCCTCCTGTCGACGATGGCAGCTTTGTTGCGTCTACCAGCGTCGTCGCGCAATCGAAAAGCAGCCGCTTCGCCCGGTAGCTTCGCATCTCCTCCGCCCACGTTTTGCGCTTGCCGTCGAAGTAGTTGCGTGTGTCAACCGTGGCCCTGTGCAGCGCCTCTTTGGGGCTTTGCTCCGCCGGAAACCGGGACACGGCCTGCCCTAGTTGATCGAGTTGCACAATCTTGGAAGTCGGCCGCCAGCTCGGTTCCTGGATCATGCTTGCGAGTACTTCCACGACGCGACAAAATCTAAAGTTGGAGATGCCCGTGTCGTACATCATGATTTCGCCCATGAGCTCCACGGCGCACTTGCGGTTCAGCGCTTCCTCTTCCATGAGGACGCAGGGCTCTTTGCAGTGTATGTACTGCGCCGACGCCCTTCTCAGCATGTCTTGCGCCGTCAACCAGGCGCCCTTGACAATTCGGCTCATCTCGTTGCGCCTCTTGTCAATGGAATGCTTCGAAAAGAAGGGCTGCCGCGCAATGCCCCCCCTGAAGTAGCGGTTTCCCGTTCGGCATGCCGTGGCGAGGTCGCGGTGAATTCCCGCAAACACTTGTCTGGCGTGTTCCGAATGCACCACCGCCGTTGACCAAAGGTGTGATGCGACGCGATTGGTGTAGCTTCGTCGCACCGACGTCGCTGGATTGTAGAGAAAAGAGAGCGTTCCGTTGGCCTCGCATTTGCAGTGCGAAGGACGATGGCCGTGCTCCTTGCATCGACGCTCGTAGTACAGAGCCGGGTACAGCTGCGTCAGCTCTCGTACCAAGTTATTGGTGTCGTGAAACCCCCAGACCCAGAGCAGCATGACCTCGGCGAAGCTGGCAACGTACGCGTTGACCCATGCCTCGTCTTCCGACGCCTCTCTCTCCCAGATGTCGCGCTTGGGTTTCTCACGAGGCACTTCCGGTGGCTCACCCGAGCAAGTGGGGCACATGAAGCTGTAGTGGCTGGTGCGGCGCTCCCACTGCGCGTCTGGACACGGCGACGTGTGCGCACACAGAATGTTGCTCTTGAGGCGGTGCCTTTTTGGCGGGCCCTCTCTCGACGGGCACTCAAAGGTTTGCACGTGGCGGATGCACATGGTGACGGGCAAGCTTCGACGAACGTCTTATCAAATAAAGTGATGGCATCCTTGGGGGTTGATGGACGAGCGACACCTGCTCTAATATTCCTCCAGGAAGTCGCCAGGAACAGCCATCCGTATGCAGACTCCTCAGTGGACATTGGCTCAAAGATGGCGACGACCAATCCTCGTCTCTTTGTCCTTTTCTCCAAGTTGTATCGAGAACAAGGCCGAAGGGAGGCATTCAGGACCACAGGGGGGGTTTCTTCTGTTTAAAACCAAGCTCACAGGGGCCACAACCAACAGAAACAATCAAGAGACCTTGGTCTCCAAGGTCTTTTGTACAACTGAATGCGTCCGACAATGCGTTTCGTTCTGTCGACTGTTTCTGGTGCCGTGCAGGCCTCTTTCCTTCCCTTTTTTCTCTCTTTTTCTTCTTTCTTTCTGATTTTCTTTTAAGTAGTGGTCACGTAGAATAAAGAAGCTACTGCCAACATGTATTCCCCACGCCGCTAGGGATGGTTGTGTCCTCGCAATCATTGACAAATGGGTTGGGTTGGAAATAAACGTACCATCAGGTTTGCTGTATCCAGACCTTGGTGCCATCAGATTATCTATCCTCCAGAACCCCCCCACCCAATCCAAAAGCTGGCTTTTGGTTTCAGAGTGTATTCCAGGTTCAAGGCAACACCTCATTGCAGCGTACAGACAGATGAAAGAGCAGCGTGGGACCAACATGGTGTCACTAGGGATCCTTGAACAGAACTACTTCGTGTTGAGAAAGAGTGGGGAAGAGAATGAAACTCGATGTGGTATCATTGGATATATTATTCTATCTACCAGAAGCGCGCATACTGGCGGTGACCGCTTCGCCACTGAGCCTCGCCATGAAGTGGCCGCAAGCCTCAGTATCGAGCCTTTGCACAGTCGTACAACGGATGCAGTGGCGGGACCTCTGAGGGACGACGCGCGCATCATCAACATCTGAAGAGTGAAACCTTTGGTCGGGGAGAGGGATTGGGGTGTCTTGACGCCTGGAAGACCGTCGCATCTTTGGTCTCGCCCGGCTCTTGGGCAAGTCGCGCAGATGGTGTTGGTGAGGCACACCTCCTGCTGCAGAAGCACCACGCTAAGCCGCGACCGACTTCTCGTGATGGGTCGTGTCGCCGTCGCTGTGGGGCACGGCCTTGTCACCATCCTCGCCGCCGCGCTCCCGGAAGGTCGTCGCCGGGCGCCAGCCAACAGACTTGCTGGCGACGCTGACCTCGGCGTACAGCTGCTCCACCTCCTCGAGAGATAGTCCCTTGGTCTCGTAGATGAAGAACCACACAAAGGCGATGCACAGGAAGCAAGCGGCAAACCAGACGAAGAAGATCTTGGACTGCAAGTTGGCGTATCCCTCGCCGTAGTTCACAAGGTAGGGCGTGGAGTAGGCGATGGCCCAGTTCAGGAGCCACTGCGCATGGTTAGCACGTGGGATGCGACGCAGCCCGAGCCGGCAGGTGACGAGTGGACTCACGTTCGCAGCAGTGGAGAGAGATAGAGACTTGGCACGGGTCTTGAGACCGAAAATCTCACCGTTCACAACCCAGGCCAGCGGACCCCAAGTACTGTCGCGTCAGTTAGCGCGCGTGTCCCCCATCTGGTACGAGCATTGTATGAGGTCCTCGCAGCCGCGGCGGCAAGCCTGATGTTAGATCGTAATGGAGGCGGGGTTTCAAACTTACGATGCAAAGAAGAAGATGTAGATGCACACAAAGGCGATGGCGGCCTTTTGGGCGGGTAGGTTGTAGACAATGATGTTGCCGCTGTCGTCTTGGCCGGTGGTCAAGGTTCCCAGCATGGCCACGAGGAACTGGGAGACGCACATGCCGATGGCGCCCCACAACAGCAGGGGCCGGCGGCCCCACCGGTCCACGGCGTACATTCCCGGCAAGGTCGAAACGACGTTGATTGAGGACGTGATCATGCCGATGACGAAACCGTTGGAGAAGCCAGAGTTTTGAAAGTACTGCGTTCCGTAGTAAAAGATGAAGTTGATGCCGGTGAGCTGTTGCAGCGCCTGCAGAGCCATTCCTGTGAATTGGCGCTTCAAGACGGGGGGCTTGAAGCAATCGAGGTAACTGGCGTTGCCGACACTTGTCTCGTAGTCGTGGTTCGCCTTGATCTCCGCAAGCTCGTCGGCAATGATAGGGTCGTTCTCGGGCAGGCGGCGCAGTCTGGCCAGCGCCTTGGCGGCCTGCTCCATACGGCCGCGTCTGATGAGGAAGCGAGGCGTCTCTGGCAGAATGATCATGCCGACAAACAGAATGATGGACCAAGCGAACTGCACGGCAATGGGAATGCGGTAGGAGCCCGTGTCTTGGCGGTTATGTGTAGCGTTGTTCACAATCGCAGCCAGCAGCAGGCCAATGGTGATGGCCCATTGGTATGCGCCGACAATGGCGCCACGAATCCATTTGGGAGCGGTCTCGGACTGATAGAGTGGCACTGCGTTACATGTTAGTCCAACTCGTGCTGCTGCGGGGACGACACGCTTCGGAGAGCGGCACACACCCAGGGCTGAGATCAGGCCAACGCCAAAGCCAGCAAAGAAACGGCCAGCGAGGAAGACAGGAATGTCGACTGCGATGGTTTGCAACACAACGCCGAGATTGAAGACCCACGTGGAGGCGGCAAGACCCAGGCGACGTCCAATGGTGTCGGCCAGGAAAGGAGAGGCCAGGGCGCCAAAAAAGGTGCCGGCAGACAGTATGGAGACGATGCCGGACTCTTGGGATGGCGATACATCTGGGTTTCCGGCGGTATTGACGTAGCCAGTGCTGAAAAGGCGTTGCCAATAGGACTGTAGGAAGGCAAGGAGGTTTCAGCACAAGAACGTGGCAAAGGACGGGGTTACGGGACTTCAACGCACCATCTCGAGGATGCCATTGATGGTCCCAGTGTCATAGCCGAACAGCAGACCGCCGAAAGCTACAAAGAAGCCGATGGCGATGGCCGGCCAGGCCTTGCCCGGCTCGCCGGCGGGTTTGATGCCCATGGCCGCGGATTGGAAAGGTTGCCGAACTCGGTCTCAGATGAAGGATGCCGTTCAGTTAGGTCACGCGCGAGGGACCTTGGCGATGGGCAGTTGAAGGCTTGAGCTCGAAAAAGATGGGTGCTTGGGATCCCGAGACGTTTCCGGGGAAGGGCGGGAGGAAACACCTGGTATATAAAGTTCCCCGGAGAGGTGTGGTGAACCGCGGAGCTCCCACACTCCCACAGTCGGCTACATGGCCTTCCCCGGTGCGCGGTGGAGAGGGTTCGTGTACATTGTGACACGAACTATACGACGAGGTGAGGTCCTGACAGAGTCGCGGTACAGGTTCTGATGGTCAGCCCCATATCTACGTTGTGACTATTTAGTATCCGTACTCTCGTCGACAGCAACGCGGGCTGTCCGAGTCGAAGAGGCTATACGTAGTAACAAAACGATAGCAAGTGCAGACTCTGATCAGGGATGTCAGTGACAAAACCCACCTGGGCTCCCACTGCGCACTACAAGTATGGAACCCCTCTCAACCAGAATGATGAGCTCCAAATAGCGTCAGTCGTGTCGTATTGGATGTGGGTGCTACGTGGTAACAAGACACAGGGACCGGGGATGCAATGATGGAACGGATGGGGAGATGATTCTACAAGTACTCGCCGTAGGTATGTAATCGTACAGTGCTCTACGGCGTACTCAAGCAGGAGGAGGGTGTGATGCAGTCGAGTGTCAAGGTTGTTCAACATACCCCCCATGGCTACCCTACCAAGTACATATACTGTTAGACGTCGAACGCTTTCAAAAGGATAGCAGACCTCGCTGCAGGATGGTATCGAGAGCGGTCTGGTTATAAGGTGGCGGCGAAGAGCACCTTAGCCACAGGTCGGCTTGATGTCCCAATCTTCGCGTGCAAGCGTGCTCCATGGACGGGCTGCAGACCGGTCGTTGAAGATGGGTTCGTCCCTTCGTTCGCATGATGGTAATCGTATTCCACGCAGGTGACCGGCAATCACAGAAATTTCTGTTCCCCCTTGGAGTTGCGGGCTTGAGCCTGGCCCCTCTTTAATTAGCCCCAGACCCCATTCCCCACGACTCAGTTCCCGACGTGAGGAGCAAGGTTTGTTGGAGAATTGGGGGAGTGATGAGGAGAAGAAACTGGGGAGATTGAGTCCCTACCCTTGGGTCTACAAGCACAGTGATGTGTACGAATACTTGACACAGTAATTCATTACCTTACCAGGTAAGGCAGTTGGGAGTCTGCCGTGTCTGCCTGGGCACCTACATATCCGTACTACGATGGCCACGCCTCGGTCACTAATTATTTCCACTGCACAGTGCCGTGCTGTACCTAAGAAGGGACTTGGGTTCCTGTACTCCGTACCGCACGCAAGTACAACTAGGTACGTAAACTATCACACTCTGTAGGTAGGGCGCCGACTCACACGACTTCGCCCAACCATCGACAACATCCCAAGAAGCATATTGAAGATCAAGGCCCAGGGCCCGTGAGAAGAACAAGCACAAGCATCGATAAACAATGCCACTCCACGCCTTGCTCAAGACCTGCCTCGAGAGGGTGTCTTTATTATCGGCATGCGTCGGCTGTTGTCCCCGATACCTACTCAGTACAGAATGCCTTGCCTGCCTTGTTTGAGAAGGAGATGTCTCCAGTTTGATGCCGTCCAATTCAACCAAAGTTTCGAGATGCGCTGATGAAGTGACACGCAAACTCCCTGCCGCGTGGTGTTCCTCCCACTTTGTGTGTACGGATCCGGATACACGCACAGCAGGCGGTTGAGCGGTCCCCCCCTGTCCTGCCCTGCCCTGCCCTGCCTTGTCGTGTCCCGCCGCGACGTTCGACGAGCTAGGCCTTCCTGGTCTCCATCGTCCCAAAGCTTGGTGTTCATCGGCCCGTTTGCAAACCCTCCACCGCGTTGCCGTCTCCGATTCGTGTGCCTTCTCCACAAACGCTAATTCTTTCGCCAATTCTTTGCATTCTTCCTCCTCGCCTGACTTCTTCACATACAGGCCCTTCTCGCGAAAGAGGAGGCGTCCTGAAGCCCGACGACCGTAGCCTTCCTACGATGTACTATGTAGACATTGCGTCGTACGCGATAGACTTAGTTGTCTAGAGGTGTTTTGCCTTAGCATAGGATCTTTACATTGCCTGTATGAGAGCTTTTTCTTAAAGGTTAAGAAATCTTTAAAGGGGGGAATAGTCTTATATATTGTTACGGGCTACGCCCGGATAACCAGCCAGGGCTATGCCTAGGCATCCATCGATAACCCTCCTACTCGGGTGGGGCCCTAGTAGGCCCTAGGTAGCATTATATATATAGACTTTTCTAGGTATTCATAAAGGCTTCTTTTTTACCCCTTAGTTCTAAATAAATAGTATTTTATACTACCTATAGTTAAATAAGTCTAAGTCTAGCTTTTTATATATTTAGAATTTAGTTTTATTTACTATATAGATAATATTAAGTAGAATATAGCTTCTTACTAGTTAAATATATAATTTAATTAAGTAAAATTCTTAAAATATAATACTATATAATAAATAACTAACTAATTAATATAAAAAATAATAAAAAGTATTAAAATTCCTTAGAATACTCTTATAAGTAGTAATCTTATAAATAAACTATTTTAATAATAGTTATAATATATTTTAAGTTTTTTCTACTAGAAGATTAATAAGTTTATATATAAATTAGTAAGATAAAATATCATAGTAAGTAGTAACCCCTAAGTAGCTATTATAATAAGTACTTCTGACTTATAATAAGATATCCTAATAACCCTTAGAATAATATCTATTAAAATACTTATCTTTAGGATTAATAATATTATTATATTTTTATTTATAACTAATTAGTAGAAGAAGTTTCTTCTCCTACTCCTAAAATTTTTAAATAAGTAGAAAGAATACTAAGTATAAACTTAATAAATAAAAACTAAGCTTAAAATTAACTATTACTTTTTTAATAATAATTAGGAATACTAATATTTAATCTATTTCTATTTAGATTCTAATTTTTAATAAGTAGTTAAAACTTTCTATATAATTAGAAAACTAGAAAATTCCTATAATTTAGATAATTTTATAAATTATCTTAATAGAACTTATTTAAATTTAAATAACTAGTTTTATACTATTACCTAATTATAAAATTTCTAATAGAAAAAAAATAAATATCTAACTATTTTCTTACTATAATTTAAAAAAATCCTAATTAATATTAAGGAGTATATATAACTAGATATAATCTAGATTTCTTTACTAGAAGCTATATTATTCTTCTATTTTAAAAAACTACTTATTATAATTAACTTTCCTATTAAATATAAATTCTAATTATTAAAAATTAAGAATATAATTTAAAAACTTAAGTATATAAAAGAAATACCTACTTACTACTAGTTATCCTATTAGAAACTTACTATTTATAATATAGAAAGTAATAAAATAATAATTAGAGTAATTAAAAAATAGTAATAATATTAAAACTCTAGTAGTTTTTCTTCTACTCCTAAAGCATACACTTAAAACTACTAAGATACTTATTAATATTATAAATATAATAAGAAAAACTATATTTATAAGAATTATATAGTATAGAAATATAAGAAAGCTATTATAAAAATTATAAAAATTATAACTATTATAAATTATATTAAAAATAACTAGGAAGATAATATTTTCCTATTTAATAATAATAAGAATTTAAAAAAAATAACTTTAAAGTAAAGTTAGACCTTAGAGCTAATAGAAATAGAAGTAATAAGATAGGGAAAATAATAAGAAAAGAAATAAGTAAGTAGTTAGTAGTTAGCTACTATTTAGGCTAGAATTAATAGAAATTACTCTATTAATATACTTATCAATATAAATTATAATACTTATACTATTATTAATATTTCTTTTATAAAAAAACTTGACTTCTTATTAGTTAATAAGTTGAAAAAATAGATAAGAAGATATACTACTAAGTTATTACTTAGTAATACTAAGGGAGTAGTTATCTTAATATTAGAAGTTAGTAGCTATATATAGAAAATCTATATTTATATTATAAAATATCTCTAATTATTTTTATATTTTAAGTAGCTATAGATAGAAAATAACTATATTATTTATAATACTAAAATTTAGTAAATAGCTTATAGGAGAAATAGTATAATAATTTATTTAGAATATTAAGATAAACTAGTAAGATTTAAAAAGATCTAATTAGTTTACCTATTTAATACTAGTTTATTTATATTTATCTATTAGTATATTATATAGTATATTAATAATATATTAAACTCCTATTAAATTATATCTATTAGTTTAATAGATATTAAGAAAGTATTAGCTTTAAAAATAGAAATAGATCTAAAGGATTATATCCCTATAAATATCTTAAAGAAATTCCTTAATTTTCTCTACTTAAGTATAATATACTAATTATTTCCTAGCTAACTAGGGATAGATTATTATATTCTACTAATTTTTAATAATAAGAAATAAGAATCTAATTTCCTATAGAAACCCTTCTATAGTATATTATAAGAAAAGTTTCTAGTATTTAAGAAGGTCCTAGAAGACTTATTTAATAAAAAATTTATTAAAATAAGTAGCTTTTCTATTAGTACTCTAGTTCTTTTTATAAAGAAATTAGGTAGAAGGATATATTTCTATATAAATTATAAAACTCTTAATATAATTATAAAAAAAGATTACTACCCCTTCTTTCTTATATTAGAAATCCTTTAGAAAGTTATTATAACTTATTAATATATTAAGCTCAATATTATTACTATATTTTATAAAATTAAAACTAATAAAATAGATTAAGAAAAAATAATTTTCTAGATATATTATAATCTTTTTAAATAAATAGTATACTTTTTTAAGCTTACTAGTATTCTTACTATATTCTAATAGTATATTAATAGTTACTTATAGTAATTTCTAGATAACTTTATAATAATATATATTAATAATATCTTTATCTATACTAATAGTATATAATAGAAATATGAGCAAAAAATCTACTAAATACTTAGCTACCTTATTAATATAAGACTAAAGCTAGATCTTAAAAAATGTAAGTTTTTTATTATAATAGTTAAGTATATTAAATTTATTATATTAGCTAGGAAAAGCTTCTTATATAACCTAGAGAAATTAAAAGTTATTACTAATTAATTATTTTTTAAGTTATTAAAAAGTATTTATAATTTCTTTAAATTTACAAATTATTATAAAGTCTTTATATTATAATATAGTATTATTATAAAACCCCTAAATTATCTAACCTAGAAGTATATACTTTTTAACTAAAGATTAGAATAATAAGAAGTTTTCCTTATATTAAAATACCTTTTTATTATAAAACTAGTCTTATAAATATTCTACCCTAATATTCTAATTATAGTAAAGACTAATTATTCTAAATTCGCTTTAAGTAATATATTAACTTAAGATAATAAAGCTAAAATAAAGTATTTAGTAGTTTTCTATTCTTAATATTTAACTTTTATAGAGTTTGATTATCCTATTTATAATAAGAAACTCCTTATAGTACTAACTTATTTATAAGTATAAAAAGTAAAACTATAGAATACTAAGAAGTTTAAAATCCTTATTAGTTATAAAAACCTTAAATATTTTATAAAAAAGTAGTAACTTATTAAGAAGTAGAATTAATAGGTAGAAGAATTATCTTAATATAACTTCTATTTTAAATACTAATTAGGTATCTAAATAGTAGCTTTTAATATTCTCTCTAAGAAGGAATAAGATACTTCTAAAAAATAGGATAATAAGAAGTAATAGAAATAAGTAATATAAGTTATCCTAAATATTACTATCCCTACAAAATTTTAAATAAGATATACAAATATTACTAGTATTTAAATCTTTAAAAGGAAACTAGACTTATAAGAAATATAAAACTATACTACTAAGAAGGATCTTTTATACTAATAAGTCTTTATAGTAATATAATAAGAAGAATATAACTTCTCTTTTAATTTTTATATTAAAATCTAGATTGCTAAATATATTCTTAATATAATAGGATAACTTATTTTTAGAAATAAACTATAGGTATTAAGTAGTAAGAATAATAATAACCTTCTTAATAAACTTAAGATTAAATTAATATAAGAATTATATAATTCTTCTCCTATAAGATATTTAAGATAAAATAGTATATTAGAGATTATAAGCTATGAGTTCTTCTAGCTTAGACAGTCTTAGAATATCTACTAGTTTATATATAATTATAATACATATAAAAAAATTTATATCTAGAAGTAAGTAAAAAAAAAATTCTTAAAACTCCTCTTAATATTTAATAAGTTATATTTAGATCTATTAATAGATTTTATTACTAACCTACCCCCTATAAAAAAATAGAATAATTATTACTTCTAAGTTATTATAAACTAATTAAATAAAATTCCTATATTAGAAAAAATAGATACTATAGAGGCAGAAGTTTATACCTAGTAGTTCTTCAGTTATTATTATAAATTCTATAGTATACTATATTCTATTATAAGTAATAGAAATTCTAACTAAGTAAGTTATTTTTAGAAAGAATTCTATCGCCTAATAGGTATTATATACTTATTAAATACTAACTACTACTTTTAAATAAATAAAACTATAGAATAATATAATTAGGAGATCTAAATAGTCTTAAAAATATTTATATATTAGTCGTAAGACGATTAAGGCGACTTACTACTTATTATATAGCTAGCCCTCTATAACTAGTAATATAATACTATAAAAACAATACTATTCTTTATAAATTATAATTATTATATTAATTTTATCCTAATAGTTAAAGAAGTAGTACTAGTATCTAGTAGTAGTAAAAATACTACTTACGAATTAGTTAAGAAGATATAATTAGTAATAATATATATCTATACTAAGATAGTAGTAATTAAGTAGAAATTAGAAACCTAAGTAAATAAGACTTAATCTCCTACTAACTAATATTAAATTAATAATAAAATATAACTAAATATATCTAACTATAAATTACTAAAGTTAAACTAGAAACTAGCTTAATTATACTATAAGTATATAGTAATAAAAATCTTATTACTATATATTATTAAACTAGATATATTAAAATCTATCTATTTATAATTCTATATAAATATCTTCTAAAAAACTACTACTAATCTCCTATTTAAATAAATAGTTACTAATAACTAGTTATTACTACTAGTAAATAATAATAAGAAGGCTAAGTAACTAGTTAAAAATATTCTTACTATAAAGATATATTAAGTAGGTAGAAAGTATTACTAAGAAGTTTTTATTAAATAAGAAGGATATATAGATTTTATATAAGAATTAGTTGATATTATTATAGATATAATAATACTAAAGTAGTATAAAAAGAAGTATAAGCTAATAATAAATAATAATAGAAACCTAATTTATAGCTTATAACTAAATAGTAGCTAGGGAGGAAAAAGGTAATATTATAAACTATACCTAGATAATTAGCTAAAGTTATACTTAGATATCTATTGATAACTCTCCTATTTAGGTAGGATCCTAATAAGCCCTAGGTAGTACTATATATACAGACTTTTCTAAATATTTATAAAAACTTCTCTTTTATCCCTTAGTTCTAAATAAATAGTATTTTACGCTACCTATAGTTAAATAAGCCTAGGTCTAGCCCTTTATATATATATTTATTTAAAACAAAACCTAAAACTATAACTTATTATTAATACTACTACTAAATCTAAATACTAATTCTTATTAAGTATTCTTTTAATTAAAACTCTATTATATTATTCTTCAAAGTCTAATAGCTTTAATATTTCTCCAAACTTTTTTACATTTAATTTAATATCTTATACTTAATAAATTTAGTAGTAGTATTATAATAGTTATTTCAACTTTAGAATATATAGACTTCTTTATTAGTAAAATAGTATATTACTAAAGTTTCTCTATTATAATACTAGGAACTATTATATATTTAATTATATAATTAAATTAGATTTTAAAGATTTATTTACTATAGAATCTTAATTACTACTATTAGTTTTTTGCTAAAAGGGTTTCTTTAAAACTATAAAATATATTTTATAGTAGTATAAATAGTATAATAATTAATAAACTTATAATATATAATCTAATAGATTTTAACTTTTTCTATTAAACTAATCTTAAGTTCTAAATTATTATTTCAAATTTAAATTTAAAATATAAATCAACTTTATAGTTTGTATTTTTATTCTACTAGTTTTAGGTTAAGATATATTATCTATTACTAACTAATTAAATAGTGGGGAAAAATTTCGTTATTTTCTGTATACTATTGCTTTCTACTTTAGTGGGGCTTTTCTTCGTATTACTAGTAGCGCTCATTTTGCCTGGTGATGATGGCCGCATTCTTTTGACCCCATGAATGGAAGAACAGTCTTCACTAGCCGCACGCTTGACGCTCTTGTTGAATTCGCCCTTCGATATCTCTGTACTGGCGGCCGGTGCCGGCACTGCCTGATGCCCCGGTAGGTGCTTCTCCCCATCTATTGCTTTCACAAGAGACCCAATGTTGTCTCTTCCGTGCGTCTGCTCGGCCGACCTGTTTTGGAAGAAATTGGCAATGTTGTGCTTGTTCTCCTTACTTGCTACGGGGATGACGAAAGTTGGTGAATTGTTTCCAACCTTATTGACGTCTTGAGTCACAGGATAGCAGTCAAGCTCCTCGCTGGTGGGCCTCAGGATATGCTGGAGCTCCTGTGACCATTCGTGCCTCCGTGGATCCAGCCATTTCCAGAGGTCTTCAGACCCTGGTTCGAAAATTACTGGCATCCTGTCGTGGAGGAACTTCAGTTGCTCGTTTGAGTCTGTCGTGATAATGGTGTAGGTGTAACGCTTCTCAGCAGCGCCTGTGACATAATGTTCATGAGTATGGATGCACTCAGACCGATCAGAGCATGAATTTTCGAACCTTCGAGCTCTACGCAGTCCCACAGACCAGCGAAGCACATAAGTCGGCCGTCTCGCCTCTTCACAAAGTATGGGACTTTGTCCTTGCCCTTCTTGAGCCATTCGTAAAAGCCCTGTGCGATGACAATGCATCTCTTTCCCGCTTTCATGCTGCACCACATTCCCCCCGGCCTCGCGAGGGAATCGTCTCGACAATTGATGGTCTTCGACAGTGTAGAGTATCCGGGGTCACGTTTTGTCCAGAACGGAATCAAGCCCCATTCCATGGCTTGAATCCTATACTTGATGCGAGCGGGATCCTCGTACTTACGGGCCTGCTCCCTTGACGTCCCGGTTACAGTGCAGAAGGCTGTGTTGTTGATACCGTCTCCGGCACCACGATCTGTGACGTCGGCACGGTAGACGACGCCTCGATTTCCCGGTGCAAAGTTGTACGTCTGACGTGGGGCACCCTCACAGTCGTCATCAGGCGCGTCTTCGGCATCCATGTTATCCTGCTCCAGTATACGGCGGATCTGCGATGGTCGCTGAGTGAAGTACGTTAGTTCAATTGCACACGGGCAAAAGACCAGTCGTAGACGTACCAAATTGAGAGCATAACGTCCACACATTTTCAAGTGCCCTTTACAGATGGTGGCAATGTAACAGTAGCCGTCATCAACTATGTTGTTGAGTTGTTTCAAAAACTACAATAGCACGTTGCAGTCTTGGTAACCCCAAAAAGTCTATGTCGTCATTTGCGCACCTGGTGCACGGCGAGACAGAGATTGAGTCACGTGACGATACCATCGCGGCTATGCAGTGACAACTGCGATGTAGTCCGGAAGGCCATCAGATCAATTTATCTACGTATTGTACTTGTGAAAGCAGTCTACTAGGAAGGTTTGTGTTCACTGCATCATCAAGTTCACGTGTAGTGGTTCACCCGTCGGAACTGTAAATACCATTACATCGCTATGTAGTAGTCCTCGTGTGCGCAGCGGCATTGCAGTGACATCAAAATTCCAGTTTGCCCTTCCGCCCTATATATTACGCCGCATTTGTCGCTTCAGCGCCGTCTCCATCGCCCATGCATCCTCAAAACTGGTGTTGCGCTGCCCGACGTCTCCTTTTTCTAGAGCCAAACGTCGTACCACATGGAACGCTCCCGTACCAACAGACATCGTCTGTCCCATGATGATGCACTCGCTCACTCCTTCGATCTGGTCCGTCTTCATTCCTGCAGCTGCCTCGAACAAATGATCTGGCGTTTTCTCAAACGATGCTAGTTGCAGGACGCTGTCTCTCATCTTGGAAAGACCAAATCTTGTGATGCCGAGAACTTCGCCTTTGTATGTCATGACGTCTGCAAGCAGTTGCATGTGACGCGGGTCGATGCCCATGTCTCCCATAACCTCTCCAATTTCGTGAGCGATTGTAGTTCGTGCTGCTTCGATACCCAAGACATCTCGGCATTCCATAATGTTGTTTGACTTGACCCTGCGACCGTCAACACCTTCGGTATTCATGCAAGCCAGCAAGCCGTATCCTTCCACCAGAACAGTGTGAGTCTCATGCTCCGATGATTGAATGATAGCACGCGTCGCCTCGGGATATCCTGATATGGCCACGGTCGGAATGATTCGTCGGAGATAATTCGCGCGGACGAGTAGGTCGCCGTGTTCGTCGGTAGGTTTGGTCTTGGTGGATCGCTTGGAGCTAGCGGATTCGTCCAACCGTACGCGAATCTCTATCCTGCCTGGACCAATGTGCATGTCCTGTCTCGACACCTTGAGCTTCTTGTGTTTGCAAATTGCCTCGGCCACGTCGCCAAGTCCGATGCCTAATTGCATATTGGACAGAGCGTCCATGTCAACTTGCAACACCACGTTTCCGGACTCAGCGAACCACTCGTCTTCAATGTAGCTTAATATGTCCTCCACAAAAGTCTTCTCGATGCGTGCTTTGACGATGCGGGCAGCCGTCATCTCCCTGTCCTGCATAAGCGGGCAAGTTATGACCGGGGTGCTGATCAGCTTGGATGCGTTGATAATCTCCTTGATGCGCGGAACACCCTGTGTGATACTCATTCCAGCAACACCGGCAAAATGGAAGGTTTTGAGTGTCATCTGCGTGCCGGGCTCACCAATCGACTGAGCTCCGACAGCTCCGACGGCGTGGCCGGGTTCAACGTGCGCCTTCTTGTACTTCCCCAGACAGAGTCGAATAAACAGCTGCAGAGTTGTCTCAGATACCTTAGCAACTTTGTCTGCGAACGCTCTCTTCGCCTTGATTTCAATCTCGTCCATGTCCAACTCCATACTGTCGGCGGTCGCCGTCAAGCCGGTCAACTTCATCACGCGACGGAGTTTGTTCGCCCGGGCACCGACGTAAGATTCCAAGGATCGGAGGAAGTCTCTGGCACCCTCGTGCTCGTCCGTATGTTTGTCCTCCTGGTTATCATAGTCGAGTATGTCTTGACCAACGAGTGTCTTCCTTGGGTATCGGTCACGCTCTCGTGATAACATACCGTCGCAGTAGTAGATGATCTCGTCGGGGAGCAATGCGGCTTCTTCGTTGTTCCATGTCAGATTCTCGGCATGCGACCAGGTCCGGTCAAAGTTGACGGGTTTCGCCGAAGCTTCCATATCAACAGGGTCGAGCTTGTCGGCGCCGAACTGAAACTGCACGATGCCTCCTCCGGACGTCCGCACAGTGTCGTCGTATTGAGTTGAGAGATCCTCCAGCGACTTCATCAGTCTGCGTGACATATATCCGGTCTCAGCCGTTTTGACGGCAGTATCGACCAGACCTTCACGGCCAGACATGGCATGGAATATAAATTCGGTAGGAAGCAGGCCCGAGTAGAAACTGTTTGCGACAAACCCCTTGGACGGGGGTTGAGGGGCATTTTTATAGAAATGAGGCAGCGTTCGGTCTTGAAAGCCATCGGCAACCCGCTTGCCACCGATAATCTGCTGGCCGACGAGGGCAACCATCTGAGCGACGTTGATCTCCGAACCCTTCGATCCGGATTTTGCCATGACCAAAGGTGCGTTGTTCCTGCTGAGGGTCTCGATGCAATGAGAACCAGCCTGAGTTCTGACCTTACTGAGAAGTCCAGATATCGAATTCTCCAGTGTCTGTTCCATAGAGCAACCTGTTGCCTTCTCTAGCTTACCTTTCTTGTATTTATCAATCAGCTCGTCAACGTCCTTGTTGGCATCTCTGATCATCTTGCTCTTCTTCTCCAGGAGCAGTGCCGTGGGGAAGACGTCCCCAACGCCAATTGAAAAGCCGCGGTTCGTCAAGTGCCGCGCACACAGCTTAGCTAGGCGATTCATCGTCACGACGGCAGCGTCGGGGCCAAAATCTCTCAGAATCACATAGAAGACCGAGTCTTTCTTGCCAGAACCGACCGTTGATTTGTCCATCCTGCCGCACATGACCTCGGAATTGCGGATAACGAGCCAGCCATCGTTGGGGTCCATGTCGGGACACTGGCCAGCCCTGGCCTTGTACTCTCTGCACTTGGCGTCCAAGTTGATCTTGACAGGACTGTCCTTATTGGGGCGCATCATCATGCTGAAAACCTGTTTGCCGGTCCATAAGGCTTGCGGCTTCACAATGGCGGGGGGCGGAAGGTCGAGATGGACGTTGCCGTCCATCATATGCATACAGATGTAGGTAAACGTCTTGCGGTCAAAGAATCTGTCCTTGCCGCTCAACAGGTAAGCAGCCGTAATGAAGTCTTGCGTGGCAGCAATGACGGGTTCGCCGTTTTTAGGAGTGGCCAGGTTGTGCTTGACGCCCATGAGATTGATGGCCTCTGCGCGTGCTTCTTCGGTTTGGGGGACGTGAAGGTTCATTTCATCACCGTCGAAATCTGCGTTGTATGGGCCGCAGACACACTCGTTCAAACGAAACGTCCTCCAGGGCCGCACCTTTACTAGGTGGCTCATGATACTGAGCTTGTGAAGAGACGGCTGTCGATTAAAGAGGACAATATCGTCGTCTTCGAGATGTCTTTCAACCACATCGCCAACTTGCAGATCCTGGGCGACCTGGTTTCTGTTGCCGAATTTCAAGGAGATCTTGTAACCTCCGTCATCATTCTTGATAACCTGCTGGGCGCCTGGCCAGATGCTGGGCCCGTTGCGAACACATTCTTTCAGTTTCTTGATGTTATAGTCCGAGACTCGCTCCGGATAAGTCAAATTCTTGGCCACCAGCTGGGGCACTGCCACCTGATCGATGCCTAGGTTCGGGTCTGGCGAGATGACCGTTCTTCCCGAAAAGTCGACACGCTTTCCGGATAAGTTACCGCGAAAGCGGCCTTGCTTGCCTTTTAGCCTCTGGCAGAAACCCCGAACCGCTTTCCCGAAGCCAGGCTGCTGAAGACCTGGGACATCACTGTTGACGTACATTGCGACCTGAAGTTGGAGGTACTCCCATTGCTCCATGATTGTCTGTACAGGGGAGCCCTTCTGCAAAGCGGAGCGTATCATGCCGCTAACCCATACGATGTCGGCAAGCTTGGTAGTAATGTCGTCTTCGTTGCTTGCATTGTCCTGGGCAACGGAAGGGCGGATACAGACGGGTGGGGCGGGGAGAAATTGCCATACGAACATCTCAGGACGGCCCTCTGCAGGATTAAGGCCTAGAAGCTCGCAGTCCGTAGGGCTGATCAATTTGAAAAGATTGAGAACCCGGAGAGGATTCATGTCTTCCATGGCTTTTCTAAGATGTTTGTCCAGCTCGCCATTGTTTTTTCTCGCCTCGGCGAAGGATTCGTCGAACCTAATCTTGCTTTCGGGGGGCACCTTTTTGGCGGAGGTAGATTTGTTGTAGTGGACAAACTTGTCGTGGGCCAGCTTCAGAACGCCAACCTTGCGAATTTGGCCTTGAACAGAGCCACAATACATGCAGTTCTTGACTTTGCGGCACTGCTCGTTGATTCGCTTGCAAATCTGTGACCGACGTAGGTTGTCGAGGAGCGGTCGCCTCAGTTCCTTGAGAAAGGCGCGGCGCTCCGTCTCAGTGAGCAGCACCTTGCCACAATCCTGGGCTTGGTCAGCTGAGGCTGGAAGGCGTAAAAATTACAAGGGTGGGCCACCTTGCAGATGTCCTGCAGAATCATCATCACGAATCGTAGGTAACCAATGTGAAAGGCAGGCAACGGAAGCCTCACATGGCCGAAGTGACCGGTGCAGTTTTGTAGAGCCTCGTGGCAGGTGGCGCACTTGCCGGTTTTGCTCGAAGTACCCTGAGCATGTTAGGCCCCAAGAGACACTTTACAACCCGCAAGGCACTCACCAAACGAGGATCGAGAGGCCCATGTTGATATGGTGCTCTGTTGTTTTCAATGTCGTACAAGAGACGATCGGAGACTTCGAGAACAGCTTGGTTGGCGATGTCTTGGTTGGACCTGGACACGCGTGGCGAAGTCAGCATCAGCATGTCAATCGGGTGATGGAGGAGGGTCTCCAGACTGACTGTATGCCAAATTTGATGCCTTTAAACCGCTTTGGCAGCTTGTCGACAAGCTGTGCCTTTATAGGCGTAACGGTGGTAGCGGTAGTGGTCGCCATAGCGGCAAGTGGTGGGATGAATGGCGACGGGCAAATGCGTAGCGGGCAAAAACGTCTCTGGCTGGCGGTCGGTCGGTTGGAGTCAGGATTGAGTCCGAGGTCTACCTGCTATCGTCGAAAGTGTTGATTTCGTGTGTGAGCGGTCGCCGCGGGTTCATGATCGTGGCTCAAGGCGTGGTGCTGAAGTATGCGTAAGCTGACAGTATCGATGCAGTTAACGTTGCCCCAAACCGAGGTATTGGGCAATGGGTAACCTGTCCATGAGTGAAAGATGTTGAAGGAATTTTTGTCACATACCCCACGGCGCCAGAGTGCATGGCGCCAAAGCTTTCGTAAGATGCCTGCCATCTCACTGCAACTAATTTACATTACTCTACTATACAGTAGTACTGATATAGCAGTACTCTTTTCAAGTAAATCTGCTATCTAGTCTTTATTGATTATGTTTGTTTATTAAATCGTTAGCTTATATTGTTAAATTACTATATATATAAGGATTATAGTATTTTAAATATAGAACTATAGGTAAATATATCTTGAAATATAATATTAAAAAAATGAGATCGAAAAATACATATAGTTTTATTAAACTCTTACTATATATAGAAATTTCATATAGCTATAATAGATTCTTAGAATTATCTATTTATTACTTTTGAAAATTTTCGACTACTTTATGTTCATGATATAGTACTTTAATATTAAAACTCTAGTTTATAAGATATATAGTTAAATATAACTATATATACTATATTAATATTAAAATTGAATAGTCTAAAGAAATTCAAGCTTTTAGAAACAATATGGCTACTTAAGGATAAACTAATATATATTCTATCTTTTAAATATATTATTTCTAGTATATTTATCTTACTTTCAAAACTCTATCTATACGCTAAAAGTCTTTAATAATACTAGGTCAACATTTTACTTATATTTTATAAGAGACTTTTCTTCAATAGCTTTATTGCTATTTTTAAATTTCTACATTTATAGTAGAAACAATAATTTGATTTATAAGTTACTCTAGTATTTCGTATTAATAAGCAGATAATATATTTACTTAAAATAGTATATAATATAATAGTAATATAAGTTGCTATCATAAACCTAAGCCTTAAGACTCATATAGAATATTACTATTAGGGTTTTATATAACTATTACTTCCATAGTTTAATCAAAAGCTTCTACCTGAAATATAAATTCTTTAAGTTAATTATAGTTTTACTAAGATATTACTAAAGCATTTCTTATAGATATAGCTATTTTAAATTGCTATTAGTTAATCTATAGTGTCATCTCAAGTAGTATTCTTATAAAAAAGCTATAAGGATAACTAGAAAGCTTTAAGTAATCTCTATAATTCGGGTAAATTAATAATACTAGACTTACTGATAATTTAGTACTGAATAGCTATATTGATATTATCTCTATAAAAAAGACTATTATTTAGAAGTATATATACATACTACTATAATAGCTACTACTATTTCTAATAGCATAAGTACTAGTATTATAATATAAGCTGCTATATTTAACTTATTGTTAAAATGTTAGGCTATAGGTGTTTACCCTATAGTAGTACTCGACTTACTATTAAATGTTCAGTAGAATATTCTACCCCGTTCTTTTACAGGGTACTTACTAGTAATTAACTTTGGTATTTGGGATTACTAATATAAGCCTATATTACTTAGATATTCTAATAATTACTAATTAGAATGTTCTAGAACTGAGTATAGTATTATAAAAGAAGGCTTTTATGCCTTCTTTTAGCATATATTTAGATCAACTGACAACAATATTCTTTAACTAAATATTACTATTATCTACTTTTTTATACTATATCTTCTTTCCTTAAGAAGATTTAGTATATATAATTTTAACGTAAGGTATTACTATACTAAATATAGGCTATCTACCTACCTACTTTTTAATAGGTTATAAGCTTAGAGATTAATTACTTATATTATTCTATTAAATCTCGAGATCTTCTTTATCGAATTAAATAAAACTCGATAATCGAAATATTCAATGTATTCCAAAGAAATTCGACTATTTGTATTAGCTAATGTAATATTTAGTATAGTCATGTTATATATATTCATCTATTTAAACCTTCTTTTATCGACATACTAGTAACTTAAGAGTTACTATTTTGACATTACCCTATTTCTTTTATAGGGTACCTATTTGACTTATTCGAATTGATTTTTCGAAAATTGAATTAGTCTTCTATTAGTAATACTACTTAGTAATTCAGTAGTATTATAGCCTTACTATTTAGTTAAGTTCTTAGCTATTTTCAGAAGTCTTTTAGTTGAAAATATATTATATTTACAGCTATAGTTGACATCAATAAAGTTATTGCAAACTATTTAATATTTAAAAAATAGAGGCTTATAGATATTGAAAATTAGTCTTCTTAGTTTAGTTCCTTAAAGTTATATTTTGAGCTTCTAGATTTATTTGTTTTTTGTTTGAAAATAAAGAAGCCTATAAGACTATAATTGAAAAATAAGAAATTTAGGCTTTATTACTTATGTGACAAAATATTACTATAGAGCCCTTAAGCCTTATTTTTAATTCTTAAGACTCCTATATAGCTATAACTACTTTCAAAGCTAGTTATAAGGGTATTAGATTTATATTATGATAATAGCTTTATTTCGAATTTCATATTATAAAATTTGAGAATTATAACTTTCTTATTAAATTTAGTAATACTTTAAGGGCTATTCATTGAAATTATTTATTATAAGTATTAATATAGATAATGTTAACTAAAAAACTGTTTTTATAGTAGCTTTATAGTATTCTTACCCTATATAATTAGAATATCAAAGGTTCAATTTGAAGTTAAAAGAGCTTCTTATTCTATAGGCTCTTATAGCTAGTATTTTAGATCAAAGCTATAGGGAATTGAATACCCCTATGTAGAATAGTTCTACAAAAAAGCCTTTTAGAAGGTCTACTATACTAAACTCTTCTGAAAGATCTAGAAAACCTAAAAATAGATCTTAAAGCCCTATTTATAGTATTAAAAATACGTTAAAGAAGAAAAATTCTATTAGAAGAATTATTTGAAAGTTTTAAAACCTTCTAATAAGTAATAGAAGTCTACCTCTAGGGCTTTTATAACTTCTACTACTTTAGTAATAATAATTAGAGCAAAGCCTAAAAGCTCTAAAAATAAGGTTCTTATAGTACCTATAAGTACTATTAATTAGGAAAATCCACTATTAGGTATTAAAAAGCTTTTTATAAAGTCTATAGATATAATATTTCAATTTAATAAATATCGCTAGTTTTATAATATAAGCTTTACTATTTAGATAGTTAATAGTCTTCAGCTTTTTACTAAAATAGACATTTTAGAAAACCTAGCCTTTATATTTATAGATAGGGGTCCTGTAAATCCTTCTAGTATAAATATTATAGAACTACTTATTTATTATAAAGGCTCTATAAATCTTTTAAAACTAGCTAATACTTTTTATATTTCAGAACTTCCAATTAATATTGTTTCTGGAGTATTATACTATAATTAGAGTGGTTTTATTAGGGATAATATCTTATATAACACTAAAGGCAACCTTTTTATAACTCTGAATTCATAATATAAGTTCTATTTACTTATAGCTATAAAAGAATTTATAAAGTTTTTACTTATTCAAGACTATTATAATTCTCAGCCTTTTTGGAAAATATAGAAGGAAACTTTCTAAAAATATAGTATAATAATTATACTTATACTAAAATCGGCTAAATTTATAGATAATTCTAAATATAGTTTGATAGGGCTTATAGTATCTACTAATTATAATATAGAACCCTCTCAAGATTTAGTTAACTTATTTACTAAGATACAGATTCCTACTTAAATTCTAAAAAGCTTTATAGTAGATTTTAAGGCTTTTATAGTTAACCAGGCTTCTAATTCTAAGGCTGAATTAACAACTATTACTATAGATTAGTATTGTTGCCTAAAGTACTTTAGTTATTCCTTTTAACTAAAATAGTTCAAATTATAAGAAGAATACTCATAAATGAGTTAAAAGAAGTTGATTTATAGTATCCTAATTATATTAAAAGTAAAATTATAAAATACTAGTTACAATTAGCTATAATAAGGCTGCTAAACTACTTTATTAAATTTATATTACTTTAATTAAAGTAAACCTTATTAGTAATACTAGGAATAATTATATTATTCTTTATACTGATAATTATAGTTTCTATAGAGCTATAGAATTTGAAGCTAAAAAGACGGTATTTTCAGCTATATTATGGCTCAATTAGAATACTATAAAATCCAATTAAAACTTTATCTTAATACTTTATATCTTAATAATAGTTGAGAATTTAACTTTAAACTTTTAGAAAGTTGTATTAAAGAAAAAGGTATTATTATAAAGGCTTTAGTATCCTATACTCCTAAATAAAATAGTATTATAGAGTATACAAATAGGGGTTTAATCAAAAAAACCTATATTATTTTATTTTTAGAAAAGCTACCCTTCTATATTCAAGACGCTATTATATCTATAGTAGTTAAATTAGTTAATTAAACTACTATAATAAGACTTTTAGACATCCCTTTATAGGTTTTATATAATATCTTCTTTCCAAAAAATAGTAATAAGTCTAATTTAGAGGATTTATAGCCTATAGGTATTGAGCCTTTAGTATACTACCCTTCTGAAAAATGTAAAAATAGTAATAAATTCACTATTTTTACAGAAGAAAGCTCTTTTATATCCTATAAGGGTACTTCTAAACTCGCTCTTATTTTTATATTAATTAGACTTTCTAAATCTAAATTAATCCTTATAGCTTATTTTAAATTTATTAATACTATAGTAAAGGGGGTATTTTCTATTATTTTAGACTCTAGTATAGATTATTTTAAGCTTACTATAATAATTATAGAAGCTTTACTTCTTAGAAGGTCTTTTATTCCCTATACTTTTACTACTTGTTCAAAGCTTTAAATATTAAAATAAGTTCTAAATAGTATTAAAAAAGATAGTTAGCTTAAAGCTACTTATATTAAAAGTAGCTAGCTAATTAATTAAGGGGCTTTAAGGTTAGTTCTACTAAATAGCTCTATAATAAAACTTCTATTAAAAAACCTATAGTTATACAATAGACTTTTAAGTATAAGCTTAATCCTAATGTGACTATAAGTAAATTTAAAGTCTATTTAATAGCTAGAGGTTTTTAGTAAAAATATAGTATAGATTATTTTTAGACTCTTACTATAAGTTTTAATCTAGTTACTTTTAGAGCCCTTTTAGTTATAACTATATTTAAGAATTAGGAGATTTACTATATTAATATAATTAAAGTTTTCTATATAGGGATTTAGAAGAAGAGATTTGTATTGAAATCTCTTAACTACCGTTTATTGAATCTTTCAAAATATTTCCTCATCTGAATATTATGGGGTTTAACCCTACTTTAAAGTGAGTCTTATTACTACTTAAAGTTTTATATAGACTTAAATAGAGCTTTAGATAATAGTAAAAGAAAATTTAGAAAATTCTTTAGGATTTGGGATTTTATTTTTAAAGTCTAATTAGGCTACTTATTATAGTAATAGTCTTGAAGATCTTATTTATTTAGTTAGTTATATAAATAATTCTTTAAGTTTTAGAAAGAGTCTAATTACTATAATTGAGTTTAAATTTTCTCTTGGAAGGTTTATTAATATAGAAGACCTAGGGGAGATATTTTAATTTTTAAAGCTTAGTATTACTTAAAACTAAGCCTAAAGATTTCTATAGGTATCTCATGCCTATTATATTAAGTAGATATTATTTAAGAATAATTTAACTACTACAAACTCTTTTAAATTCCTTCTTGATTTTACAGTTTTAAAGAATTTATTTCTTATAGAAAGAAAGCCTAATTATAATTTTAAAAAGGATTTATAATAGTAGTATTAATATTTAGTCGGTAGTTTTATATATACTATAGTTATAACTAGGCCTAATTTAGTTTATTTAGTAATTTTTACTGATAGGTTTTCATATAGATTTACTAAAAACTACTAAGAATAGTTATAAATATATTTAGATACTCATTTACTGCTACTATTTAAGTATTTACTTATAGAAAGGGTATTATTATAAATTTAATAGACTATACTAATTCAGATTATGCTAGTTGCTATAATACTTAAAAATCTACTAGAGGCTATTTATTTACTATAAATAATAGCCTTATTTCGTAGAGATTAAAGAAATAGCCTATAATAATTTTATCTACTACTGAAGCCGAATTCAATAGTCTATAGGAGACTATTAGAGATACTAAGTAGTTATAGTATTTACCTATAGAGCTAAATATTTCTATAAAGCTTCTAATTATTTATACTAATAATAGTAAAGTTTTAACTGTAGCTTATAACTCTGAATATTATTAGTATACCAAATATGTAGCTTTAAACTATTTTTTTACTTAATAAGAAGTTTTATCTATATAAGAATAAGTTTAGTATAAAGCCTACTAGGCGGCTATAGTAAATTATATAAAGCCTAATTATTCTATTTGTACGCATTTAAGTACTTTATTCTAGCTTAAATAAACTATACTTTTCAACAATTTATATTCATACTATATACTATATTACTTATTTATTAAAGTTATAACTCTAAGAATATTTAATTACTCTCCAAACTATTCATAAATAATAAATATAAAGGAAATCCTTTTGAATCTATTATATTAGTTCTTTAATAAATTACTTAACTATAGTATATTTAACTATAAGTAGTTTTAATCTAATAATAAAGCTATCTAGTAGTTCTAATTTCAAAGATCGATATATTATATTATAATTCTATATAACTAGCTAAGATATTTAGAAATATATTCATCTAAATATTAAACTAGAAATTAATATTTCAAACCTAATCAATCTATTTAACTTTAATAAATAGTTTATCTGAGAAAATACTACTTAGTAGATATAGAAGAATATTAAATTGTTTACTTTTTTAATTAAAAGTATTTTTAATTATTATATAGTAGATTTTAAGCTTTAAACAATCTAAGAATCTAACTATAAAAGAATTGAAGGGATATTATAATACATTTTAGATATAAGTTGATAAAATTATTAATAATAACTTATTAATATTTATTTAAATAGAATTCCTTCATAATAATAATATTTCTTTTTAAGATTTTCTAAGAGTTCTGAAATAGTAATATATGTAAAATAATTTAGTTATTTAATAATAAATTAGAATAAAATATATGAAAATCCTTAAGAAAGCCTATTTAAAGTTTTCTAATTTGATATAATATAATAAGTTACATACTATCTACTTCTAAATAGTTATATATTAGATTCTTAAAATCTAAAGAATCTTTATTATCAAAAAGTAGCTTTAAATATTTAGTTAATATATTTTATCTAATTAAGTTATAATTCAGTATTAGAATATTATTGAGAGAGAAATTCTAAACTTAAATCTTAATAGTCTAGTTAAATATAGAGAAATTTTCTCTACTTTATTTTATACTAATAAAGTCTTAATAAAAGACTAGAGTAAAATATTATTTATATTAATTATTCTTAGAAATATATTAGATAGAAAATTTAAATAAACCTAAAATATCTATATAATTTCAAAAAGTACTTATACTTTCTAGAAAACTATAAATATATTAAATATATTATTATAAGTTTATATATAAGAATCCTATATATTTAGATAATAATTACTACTTGAAATAGTATTATAAATAGGGTGAATAATTTAGAACTCTATATTCTCTACTAGAAATTAGTAATAAAAAATAGTTAAATTCTGAGAAATATATTAATAAAGCTAAAGAGACATTCTTAGATACTTTAAAAACTAAAATAACTCTTTTAAATAATAAGTCGAATAGTAGTAACTACTATATTTCTAGCTTGATATATATAAGTATTAACTTTTTAATGCTTTAAAGGTTAATTAAAATTCCTTCTAAAGTCTTTTTAACTATTTAAAGATCTTATTTATTTTTAGTAAATATTGTGTTTAATAGCTATGGAGTAATTTATATTATTAATTCAATACACTTTTTTAACAAGGGATATTTTAAGTTAAATAAAATAATAGATACAATTTAATATAACTTAGTTAATTTCTTTATAATTGAAAGAAATAAATAAGTAATTAAAATTATCTTCAATAGTCTAAATAGAAAGAATATATTAGACTTGATATTAGATAAAGTAACTTATATTAAATACGTTTATACTAATATTATTTTAGAAACTTAACTTCTTCATGAAACTAAAATCTAATATATAGGTTTTAATTGTATATTTAGATTTAGCTTAATTAACTAATCTATTATTATAAGATAGTTACTTAGAGAGTATAACTTTATATTCCTTAAATATAAATTAGCTTTAAATTATCTTATAGTTTATTTAAATAGTTTGGGTATTATTTAAGAATCTCTAAATATATGATTCTCTTGATTTTATATAAAACTAGTTCTCTTAGAAGTATATTTAGATAATATTTATATATAGTACTTTTAAATAAGACATCTTAATTAGAATATTCTTTAATATTTAATACTTAATACTGAGGGGGTAGGAATTATAGGATAAAAATAATTAAATTATTCTTACTATATGAAAACTTACTCTTAATAAATTATCTCTAGATAAACTTTAGAATTATATTTAGTTCGCCTATTTTACTATATTACTTAAAATCTATTTAACTTTCCTAAGGCTTATATAGGTAATTCCTAAATACTTATTATTAAAAATAAATTTCCAGGCTTTTTCTTTATATCTATATTACTTAATAAGACTTATGTTTTAGTCTTTTAAATATTAGAAATATTTAAAAACTAAGTAAAATAATAGAAAAGTCTTTTATTATATAAAATTGAATAAGATATTAAAAGAGTTATAATAGTAATTAATTTGGTTACTTTTATTCTATACCTAGAATAATATCTAAGCTCTTTACCCTATATATAGATTTAACTATAAACTTTACCTAATAATAGTATTTATACTAATACTAGCTTATAACTAGTTAAAATAGTAATAAAATTACCTATTATTATAAATAATTATACTCTAATTCTGATATTTAACTTTATAGTAGTAGAAGACTTTATAGTAGTAACTAGGGAGAGCTTTATTAAAGCTAAAGCTTGATATATATAGCTAAAAGTAACTATTAAAGTTATAGGGTTGAGAACGTTTTTAAACTTCTTAAAGATAGAATAAAATAGAATACTTATAAGAATTAGATGTTTTCTAACTTATTATTCTTCTATACTTTTTATAATAGATTTAAAATCCCTTTAAAATCTATATAGCTACTTATAAGAAGAAAGATATAAGATGAGTATAATAATATCTACTTATAATTTCTATAATTGAAACTATTAGTTTATTAGATTAAATATTAATAAAATCATCTTAAAAGCTATAATTAATAGGTAGCTTATAGATATTTTAAAAATAATTATCTAGCTATTTTATAAACCATTATATCAAGTTAAAAATTTTAGAAATTAGATATTAATTAGATTATATCTTAATATTAATATACTATTATAATACTAGTTACTAGATATTTTAGAGTATTATAATAATATAATCATAAGACTTTTAAAAACTATTAAGTTATATTAGGAATATCTATATTTATATAAGTATTATTTATATATGAATTATATTCAATTAATATATTAAGATTATTTACTAATAAGAGTAAGCTAAGTCTTATTATACTTATATAGAAATTAAAATTAGTTTATATTAATAGTAGAGAACTTTTATATTAATAGTATAAAAATTTATCTTAGGAGTAGATAGAATTTAACAGAAATATTAAGGTTATAAATATTAAAGTTATAATAAATATTTAAATAGAATGCCTATAGTTAGTAGTAATTAAATATCTCGAGATATTTGAATTATATATAACTATAAAAGTATAAAGGCGTAAGGTTATTATAAAAGAAGTTATTAGTTATTTATTATTAATTATGTTGATATGAAATAGGTATACTAGCTATAGCTATAAGGAGTTTAGCTCTAGATTAATTAGAAGCTAGCTATAGTAATTAGTAGGAGGATAGGAGGGCTGAAGTTATACTTTAGGGGGTAATATATCTACTAATAGTTATAGTAGAAAGTAAGCCATCAGCTCCTCTTATAATAGTAATTAATAGAGAAATTAGTTATTAAATATAAGTAATAGAATAAGGAATTAATCTTAAGTTATTTCTCTCTTATATTAAAAAGTTAGTTAGAATAAGTAAGTATATTAGAAAAGATCTAATTACTTAGAGAATAAAAAAATAAAAAACTATAAAACTACTATTTAAACTATAGGTAGAGTTAACTTAAATATTAATTATATAATATAATATATTTCCAAATATTTAAAATAACTAGAAATTACTATATAAAGTTAAAGAAATCCAGTTTAAATAGTACTTTTATTAGTAAATCCTAGAGTATACTCTAAACTTTCATTAAGATTTGTAATGTTACTAAGAATAGATTTATATTTAAAAATATTAAGTATGCTTACTTAAGAAATACTATAAATAACGTATTATGAAAAGGCTATTTAAAGTAAAATTTAGAAGATATATTAAATACCTAGTAAGCTTCATTCTAAATACTTAAAATTTCTATAAGATCTAGATTTCTACTTTCTGAAAAGTTATTATTACCTAAAATATTAAATTTAATAAGATAAGATTTCATTTAAAATAAAATTTATATAGAATTTTAATTAAAGAAGTTATAAAATCACTAGTTAAATTCATTATTAAAAAAGATAAAGATTTTATTTTTAAAATATTGAGAAAGTTTGAGGTAGTAAGAATATTTGATAAAAAAGCCTTTCTTCTACTAGTTATATCATTAGTAATAAAAGTAACTTAAGATATTAAAGTAAGTTTAAAATTAGTTTTAAAAACTAATAAGGAAAATTTAATTATATTTAAACTAATATTTAAACTATTGAGACTAATTTAAATTTCTAATTAGATTTAGCTAGAAGAAATAATTCCTAATAATAATTAGAATTCAGGGAATATACTAATAACTAAAGAACTAGATAAAACATTTAAAATTAAAGACTTAAGTAGTTGAAAGAAGATATCTATTTTAAATGAATATAAAAGTAAATACTTGAGAACTTCTATTTAGTTAATTTATAGACAATTAGAAAATATAACTCTGGATTCTAACTAACTAAAGTAATAAGTTTAACTACTTAGGAAACAAGCTAATAATATAAGAATAAATAATAATAGTAACTTCAACTAGAAATTAATATTAATAACTATATAGTATTTATAAAGAATATAATAATAGTATTTTATATTCAATAGAATATAAATAGGATAATTTTACTAATACTTATTTATCTGATTAATAATAGAGGCTTAGTAAAAGTAGTCTTAACCTTTTAATAGTATTCCTTATCATTTAAAATATAATATTAAAGAAGAAAGATCTTTCCACTAAAATTTAAATATATATTAATTAACTAATTATATTATTAAAAACTTAGAAAGATATTACTAACTTATTAAAGGTATCATAAAAACCTTTTATTAAAATAATAAGAATTAAGATTATAGAGTAAAGAGAGAAGGATATTTAGTAAGAGGTATATCACTAAGATATTAAGAATAAATCCCTTCTTCTTAAATAAAGGTTTATTTATAAAATAGATATAGATAGTTATTTAGAATAGTATAAAACGAGGATTTATATATATAGAAATATATAACTAGTTGATCTACTATACATTATATATATAGTAATACTAGTTACCCAAATATTTCAGATAGCTATAATAATTATAATATAGTTAAACTTTGAAGTCTTATAGTTTAATATTATTAATATATCTCTAAATACTATAAAAGATTCTAAAAGACTTCTAATAGTAGTTAAACTACTAAATGGATTTAAAATTCTAAGGAAATACACTAAGTTTCAATAAGTTTTTTATAAACTTTAAAATATATTTCTTTTCTAGTATAAAGTCTTCTATATTATATTAAAACTATTAGGCTTTTTGTTATACTTAGAAGAGTCTCATCTATTTAAAAATAAGGATCTAAATATTCACATCTTTTTCTATATAGATAATATTTTTCTCTTATATTATAAAATAGCTAAACAATATTCTAGAGATTATTATAAATATAAGATATACTTATAAATTTAAAGAATAAGGTCTTATTAAGTATTTCGTAGGAATTACACTAGTAAGAAATTGAAAATACTAGAAGATTTACTTAATTCCTAATATATATATTACTAAAATTGGAAAATACTTTAATTTCAAGTATAGACTAATTCGTTTAATACTATTTCTAGTAATATCTTTTACTATAAATAATAGTTAAGTTATATTTTAAAAGATTTATATATATCAAATATAGGTAAAACTGATTTTATATTTATTAACTATAGTATAACTAAATATTTTACTTGTATACTCTTTAATTTTAAGATATTCTATAAATCCTTGTTAAATATACTAAGATACTATAAATTATATGATTTAATATTTTTATTAGATAAGATTCTTAGTATTATAATTTAGAAGTTTAGGAGGTATTAAGAGAATATTTTAAATATTCCAAACTACTAGAGATATTCTTTTATAAATCATAAAGAACTTTAAAGATTAAATTATAATTGTATTATCTCTTTATTTAGAGGATTAATCTAGTAGAAAGCTACTTAATAAAATACTATTATAATATTCATAATTAAAATAGAACTTCCTAATTTGAAATATACTTTAAAAAAGGCTATAGTATTAAAGAGATTATCTTAAGATATTTAGTTTCATCTTAGATATATTTAGAAAACCTATTATAATAGCTACTAAATAATTTAACTAGTTATTTCAAATAGGAAGTATCTATCTATTAAGCTTTAATATATAGATATTTAATAGATATAGTTATATTAAGAATACTTGAGAAGAAGTGTCAAAGTAATCTATATACTTATAAATATAATACTAGTAGATAAACGTATAAAACACTTAACTCAAGTAGAATTTGAATAATTTAGAATATTTCTTAACCTTATAGATCTATAAGTAATTCTTTTAAAACTAATTAAAATATATAAATAGGTTTCTATCGGTTGCACTATACTGTAGGGCATATAGTAATTATATGCATTACTATATATATAGTAGTATACCTTCTACATCCTACTAGCAATAAATACTAGGTATCTAGTACTAGCTATAACTAATTATATAGTAATTAATAAGTAATTATTATACTATAGATCTAATGCTTTATATAATACCTCATACTTTATAATATAAGAATAATAATAATAAATAATTAGATTATTATTTTATATTTATATAGTAAGATTATATCATATATATATTACCTTCTAGATAAATTAATTCTAATTAGTAATTAATCCTTCTATTATACTACTATACTATAAATTAGTAAGATTTATTATAATAGAAGAAGTAATTCTAAAACCCTATATTTAAAATCTATATAAGATATAGAATTATAAGATTTATTACTTAAATACTTTAAATCCTCCTTATTCTTAAATGTTACTAAAAACTTCTCAATTATATACTAACTCCTTATAAATAGCTATAATTATAATACTAATAACTATATTCAATTTAGTTTTAAAGTAAAGTACTTCCTAATAGCTACTATTAAAAAACTAATAACTACTCTTAGTTTTTACTTATAGAAATATATTTAGTAAATATAATAATCCTCTTTAAGTTATTACTAGAATTTTAATACTAGAGATTCATAATATCTCTAGTTTCAACCCCTCAAGAGACTTATATAACTTCTTAAAAATTCTTCTAATACTTCTTTATTTTTATAATAATATTTAAATTAACTCCTATAAGTAAGATATTTATCCTAAGTATTCTTATACTTATAATAATAGCACCTTTAGATATCTCTATCCCTATAAAACTATACTAATACTTTAATCTAATACTTTTCAACTAAATCTCCAATCTTAATTATAAGAATATCATAAATAAAAACTCTATAAAAGTTTCTATTTATATAGTATATTAAATAACTTTCTATATATATATATATATAAAGCTCTATAGCTTAGAATTCTTTCAGATATTTAGAAGTAACTTTAAAGATTAACTTCTAATAACTTAATAACTTACTAGTATCTCTATATTATATTATTTTAAAGACTACTTTATAATATATAGTATTAAAATTAATATAAATAGTAATTAAATCTTTATAGTATTATACTAATTATCTTAATAATAAGAATTTATTCTATAGATTTATAAAAAGCTTTAAAAAGTTTTAAGTTATTATCTTAACTTTAAAAATAACTTTAAAAAGTATTTTAAATAAATTAATAACTTCTTACTAGAAGAGTTAAATTTTACTCTATCTTTCTATAATATCTAACTTAAAGTTAAATATATAATACTAGTATTATCCTTATAATAAGAAGTTAAAAAGAAATATCTATAATTAACTTAAGTAGCCTATATACTTATAATATAAGATAAAAAACTTCTATTATAACAATTAGCTTTATTAACTTCTTATTCAACTATTTTAAAACTTCTTTAATATTAAGAGAAGTATTATATATATATTTTATATTTTACTTCTATTCTAGTTTTTACTAATACTTTAATTAAATATATTATAAACTTTATAAAACTATATAATAGAAGTATAAAGTATAATAGAAATATATATAATATACTTAAAACTAAGATCTATATCTTTTATAATTACTACTTTAAATTTAATATTCTATATTGTATATAAGCTGGTATATTCTCAATTATACTAAAGGATTAAACCTACAAATATTACTTTAAATACTTAAGTAATTCTAACTTCAACCTATAGTTCAAATAGATAACTTATTATATTAAAAACTATTTTAAAAATAATAAATATCAATAGCTATATTTCTCTAATTAATAAAATATTATATTTGAAGTATTATAATTAAAAACTCTAAGAAGAATAAAAAAGAAGCTTTTAAAGCTTTTATATTTAAACTTACTTATATCTAGAAAGCCTTCCTATTAAACTTCTATATAAATATAGTATTCTACTTCTAATTTATAAATATATATTATAATATATGTAAATACTAATTAGCCTTCTTTAACCCTATAGTAATATTTTAAAATTTGTATAATTAGTTAAGATTGATTATAAATAATATTATATTAGTTTAAAAATTACAATATATTTAAAATAATAGAAATAATAACTAGAAATAGGTCAATAATTCATCTTAAATTAATTATATATAAAATTCCCCCTAACAATATCCCTAAAACGCTATATTATAAAATACTTAATATTCTATCTATACTATTTTATTAAACGTATAACTACTTATTTTAAATAGTATTTATTCTTTCTATCTAATTATATATAGCTATTTAAATAAGAAGTACTATATATATAGTAAAATAGATTATTTATTTATAAAATATATTTTTAAAGAAAAATATACTTCTTTTCACTAGTATAAAGTAAATACTAACTCTAAAGTATGTTGAACTAGTAATAGGTAACTAGTAAAAGGTTAAGGGGAATTAATAACTCTTAATTATCAAAAAATAGATCATTCAGAATAATATCTGAAAATAGTACTAATATTGATATAAATAGTGATAATGATGGGAAATTCTGGTTCTACAGGAAGTAGGGAACTTCGTAGTATTAATATCTAAATAGAATTTATTTTCAGAAAAGTTAATCTTATATTATATAAAGCTTTTAGTTCTATTATACTTAGGCTACTAAGTAGTCTATTTACTAAATATTCTAATATTATAGTTTAATCAATTTAGAGTATAAATAATTAAAATAGTATAATTTTAACTCTAATAATTAACTTTCTATAATAAATAGAAAACATAAAGTTATAAGAGTAATAATAAATACTTAAACTTTTAAATACTTAAAATAGGTTATTAGGATTAATAGAATAACAGCTAAATAGCTAGAACTCTAATATCCCCCCTTAAGGTATATAAAATAAATAAATCTTTTATAGCTTAAAAGGTAGTAAAAACTCTAAAAACCATATAGGAAAAATAGAGAAAAGTCTTTAAAAGATTAAAATCTGAAAAACCTAAAACCTAGAAAAGGTTTAAAGGAAAAGACTTTAAAAAAAGTAAAGAAAATCAAGAAAAATTAGAAAAACCTAAAACTAGTAAAAAGTAAAGGAAAAGATTAATTCTTAGAAAATAGACTATTAAGACTATTTCTTTTATAAGAAGGTTGAAGATTAAAATTATTCTATAAAATCCTCTTAATAATATTATTAAATTTAACTCGGCTTAAAAGCTTTATTAAAAGATTAGCTATATTATTATTTGTATTAATATAATAGAGATTAATCTAATTATTTTAAATAAGATTTCTAATATAGTAATAATAAATATTAATATACTTAGCTTTTTTATGGAATTCAGTATTTTTAACAAGCTTTTTAGCTAATTGATTATCTATAAAAATAATCAGCTTATTAATAACTCTAAATCCTAAAGTTTTATTAATAAAACTATAGTTATTATAAAAGTTAATAGCTTCTTTAGTAGTATCTACTAGAGCTATATACTTAGCTTTATAAATAGATAAAACTACTATTTTTTACTTAGTTAAGTTATAACTTATAATATTATAAAAATCTAAGTAAAATATATATACCGAAATAGATTTTCTATTATTAATATTTCTAGCTTAATCTGAGTCTATAAACCTAAATAAATTAGAAGGATTAATATTATTATAATTATAAATTAATCTATAATTAGGGTTTTTTTAAGTAACCCTATATTTTATTAAAAGTAATAAAATATTCTTTAGAAGGATTTGAAGAAAATCGAGAGTAAATCGTAATAACTAGAGTAATATCTAGCCTAGTTTTTAAGGCTAAATGTAATAAAGCTCTTACTTCTTTTTAATATTCTAATATTTCTTCTTTAATAGTATTATTCTTATTAATAAAGAATTTAGTTTTATTATCTATTAGAGTATTAAAAATATAGATATCTTTTTTATTAAATTTAGTAAGAATTGTATTAGTATATTTAAACTAATTCATTTCTATACTTTTATTCTTATAGTTAATAATTAAACTATTACCTAAAAGAATAGTAGGCTCTTTTAGATCTTAGATTTCTATATTTTTTTAAGACTACTATAAATATACTCTAAAATAGTAGAATTATTAGTTCCTAANNNNTAGTATATTCTTAATATAATATACTAAAATAGCTAAATATTTACTTTTATTAAGAGTAGTATTAAGTATAAATATTCCTTTATTATAGGGAGATACTTTAAAACCAATCTTATATAAGATAGATTTAAGGTATAAATACTAAAATCTAAAGTTCTATTTTAACTTATATAAAGCTTTATTTAATAAATAAATAAAAGGCTGATTCTTATAGTTAGTACTATAAACCAAACTTTTAGAACTTTTATTATAGATATAGCTAGTAGGTAATTTGATATATATCTTTTTGTCTATTTTTATATAAATAAATATGGTAATAATATTATACTAAATTAAAATCCAGTTATAATAAATAGATATAATTAATATATATCTATAGTTTTTAGGCCTATAGGTAGTACTAAAAGTTTCTAAATAATTAATACTGAAGTACTAGTTGAAACCTTAAGTAACCTATCTAGCTTTATATATAGGATTACTAGGATCCTAATTATTAGGTTTTATTTTATAAACCTATCTACTCCTTAATATATTAATATTATTCTTTTTAATAAAAGAAATATCAAGTAGTAGTATAATAGTCTAAACTTCTATAGATTTAATAGACTTAACCTNCTTTATTTATAACTTAAATCTAGTTATTATTAAATTGAGAACTTATAGTTTTTAAAAAAGTAGTTAGTTCGTCTAGAATATTAACTAATAATATATACTTAGTAATATAAAGATTACTATATTTATCAATAAATAAGTTATTATTATAATTATATTAATTATAATTAGTATAAAAAATTAAAAAAGATAATTTTTAACTATAAGGAGTATATTCCTTTTATATAAATACTATTTATAGTTTCTTTTAACTTCTAGACTTAAAGAAGGAATTTCTATAGAGATAGTAGACTTTTTAAAGTTCTTATTACTATCTATAATCCTATTAGGATAAATTATAGAAAAACTATTTAGTTTCTTATTAGGAGAAAGATCTAAATTACTATTACTATTATTAATTTTATTAAGAAGAAGAAAATAACTAGTATCTTTAGTAGAATTATAAACTCTATTAGATTTAATAATAACTAGATTTTAAGAAGAATTATTAGAATTAAGTCAATTAGACTTATTTTTTTTACTAAGTTAATTAGACTTAGTAATTATAGTATTATTAAAAATAGATAATTCTTCTTTTTATTAAGAATTAAATTGGTTTTTAAGAATATTTATATCTCTAGACTAAATAGTATTACAAGCTTGAAAATCCCAAACTAAATAAGTATTATAGCTATAGGTAACTATAGTACTTTTTTTACTTTTAGATTAAACTTCTTAGAATATTTATTTTTAATTTTATAATAATAGATATTACCCTATATTTTTATATTACTAATAAAAGGTTTCTTCTTATTCTTTAATTTATATAGAGTTTTAAACTTAATAGAAGAATAAGGTGTTCTATTATAAATATAAATAGAAGCTAAAATAGGTAACCCTTAAAAATATAAAAGCAAATTAGAATTATAGAAAAAAGTTCTAGCCTTATTAATTATAGTTTTTATAGTTTTCTTAATTAAATTATTAAGCTTATAAGTATAAAGTAATCTTATATTATAAATAATACTATTATTAAGATGAATGATTTTTATTCTATTATTAGAAAACTTAAGGTTACTATTTATATTGACTTCTTTAATTCTCTTATTATTATTATTATTATTAGTTGTGTTAATAAACTTTTTGAAAGCTGAAGTAACTTCTTTAGAGCTTTTACTTCTTAATAACTTTACCTAGATAAATCTATTATATTTATCTATAAATAAGATNAAAATATTTATAGTAATTATAAGTCTCTAGTAAAATAAGTCTATATAAATCTAAACTAATATAATTAAGATATTTAAACTTCTTAAAAGTATTTAAATCTCTATTAACTTTATTAGTAAACTTATTTTTAAGATAGATTTTATAAATAAGTAGTTTATCACTTTTTAAATACTTATAACTAATATTATTTATTATATTCTTAATTAACTTAATAATATTACTAGTATAACTTATTTTATTATACTATAGTTTTAAGTTATTAATATTAGTAATATTAGTATAAAGAACTATTTATTTTAGTTAAATAGGGATTCTAAACTTATAGAAACTATTAACCTTAGGTTTTATAAATAAGAGTTTATCTTATTTAATATTATATAGTATAGG